>CAJHQP010002966.1:0-75217 GCA_905132765.1 Moricandia arvensis | reverse complement strand
GGTTTTCTCAATTGTGAAAGATCTGAGTGGAGCTTTAGTTTTGGCCTTACAGTTCACTCTTTAACTTTTTCTACTTTTATGTTTCCTCCATTTATCAACATGCGCCTAAATTTTACAGGTTCCATGGAGTTATGTCAGATTATTATTCTCAGTTAATGCTCAATTGTGCTGACCACAACTCAGCTTTGAGCTTACCTCGGTATGAATGGCTTATCTCAATAAGTTATACTAAACAAGTAAAGCTATTTATTTCTCTCTTTGAAGTGAATGTCTCTCTGCCTTTGTTAATTGTTGGATACTCATAGTCTACAAAAACGTAAATTGAGTTTGTAAGCATTGTGATTGATTTCATAAGCGATGATGGGTCCATCCCCACAAGAATATGGGGAGTGAGATAGCAGTTGAATTTTCTAAGAAAATTCAGAACCGATGAGGGTAATGATTGATATTTCGTTTCATCAATTTTTATTGCTCTATCACTAATTTCTTAATCTATGATCTCCCTAGCTAGGCCTCAAGGTATTACTTGATTGCATGAAATGGAAATCCTATGACAATGAATTAAAGAGGGAAGAACTACTAAGCGACTATGGGAGAGGTTTAAGAATTCTTCTCAGAATGTTGTTTATAGTTGTCCGATAATACATATTTTGTTGCTAATTGTGTTATTTTTCTGTCTCTCTGTCTTTTCTTAATACCTTAATATTGTCTTGCTTGGGGCCCTCTACTTGAATTTTTGTCTTCATTATATGCTGCTAACGTAATACATCATCAAGAATCAGGGATATGGTTTCTCTACCTCGGGTTTCTGGAAGCTCAGAAGGTGAAGAATAGATGCTTAAAGAGAGTTGAAAATGTGGAAATCTCCATGCATGATTTCTAACAAAGAAATGGAAACCTAAAGCAAGATGGTGCCCTATTTTTTCCCTAATCTTATTTTGCATCTTAGAATACCGTATGTTTACTCCAGTGAGGAAGCTTCTTGAGAGGCACTAATAACGGCAATTGAACATGGTATGTGTTGGACTGCATAATTTAGTCCCCAAGTTAATTGTCTACTGCCAAATACATGAAGCCAAGCACAACATACTCGACCCAAGTTACGTAAGTTTTCTCCCCTGCCTTTTGTCTTTAAGCGTATCACCCGAACCAAAGTTGCTGGTGAATCTCTTTCCAACAGATCAAAAGCGTGTCGTTACTTTAAAAAAAAACGATCATGGAGAGATAAAGCATCATATATAAGCGGCTGGAGTTACCTAGATGTCCAATTAGAGATCGAAGAAATCTATGTAAGAAAGTAGTTTTTCAAAATGTTTGATATCTTTTCATATATCTTTCCTCTCTGATTTTTATGATCTCTATATTCAAGACATATATTAGTGTCAATTATATGATAAGTGTGCATAGGAATGAGAGAGTAATCTTTACTGTTGTATTTGGAAAAAAAAAACAATTTGCTATGGGCAAAATTTAACCAAATTGATCTTCCTTATGGGCATTGAATTAGAGCATGTAACAAATTCCCTTTGTAGTTGATTGCTACATATGTCGCATTTATCTTACGGATGCGTTAAGTAGAGCCTGTAGCTACTAAGACAGCAAGGATATTACAATTATTTTGTTTTGAAATCTAAAGGAAGGGTCATAAAGCTTTAATAAGGGCAAGTGGGCAATAAGACCGGCAAAACAACTTTAAATTTCTGAAAGAAACAGAAGCCAACCGAACACTGCATCTAAAGCCCTAAGAAAAATATTTTACCCACGGATGAAACCATAAATAATTCGATCAAATACAGAAAACAAATATTTTATTAAAAAATAAAGATGGACAGGAGTGGCACACATTATATGGCTGTAAAAGCCTATTACGTATGTCCATCTAAAACAAAACAGAAAACGAGAAAAAAAACTTTTTTTGAGAGACGTTGGATATTTCTATTATATATTTTTTGGGTTCAAATGTTAAAATCATACCATTTTTAAAGTATTTACAATATTGTATAGAACAACTTATTAGAGACACAAGAGAAGAGGGGCGAGGAGAAAGTTACAAGAGAGAGCAAATAAGGCAAAGAGATAACAAAAGGATGCTAGCTGAAAGGATTCACGAACCAAAATACAACTCCATAAGAGAGTGAGCAGACGAAGGATTTGGGGCACCGAGGAGTAGCCTACCCAACATGGATCGGTTAATCAGCTTGAAGAATGCATTAGATTTCTATTATTAATCACAATTATATTGTAATTCTATTTTCGGTTTATTTTAATTTTTTATATTATTTTCTTTTTAAAAACTAATATATAATTGTGATTATAATAGAAATATCTAATAATAAAGTACTATGGATTCTCCAACTTTAAAAGTAGGGCAATATATCATGAATATTTTCTTTCCAACTATAAAGACATTTGTGTTTGTTTACAAGATTATATTTACAAGCATGTTTTTGTCACTTTACAAATATAAAAATATTATAATTTAATGTCTCCAAATATTTTATATTTTATTTTTATGGAAAATCAATAAAATTACTTTAAAATATATATTTAGATCCACAAAATATGGTTAGACAATATTTTAGATCGTAAAAATTACATATAACATACAAACTATTAAAGCTCCTATTTCATAAAATATAAATCATATTAATTTCATATAAATATTAGTAATCTAAAAATATGTAATAGTGTAATAGTATAATAGTATGGATGAGTCATATGTGAAGAGATTTCTTTCACTCTAAGGATGCCACGTAATTAAATAGATGAACTACAAGATGACACGTCAGCTTACCCAAACAGGGTCTGGAAAATGTTTCTTTTCACTGTTTTAAATGGGCATTCAGTTGGCCTTAAACACATAATAAAAAGTATGTTTACAGTTGGGCCAGAGATGAGAAAACCCAAATTTATGGAAAATCCAAGACCTCATCTTCTTCTTTTTTCGGATAACCTTGCCGTCGTCGTGTCGATCTAGACAAAGTTGGACACTATTACGGAAATATTTACAGGAAGCACAAGTAAATGACTTCATATTTACTGGAAGACCTCATCTTCTTCTCTTCTCGGTTTAGAAGGATCGAGAATAGTCTCTACCGGACACTACATAACTTCGACAAAGATCTGAACATGAAAGCAGGAATAGCCTTTTGTTACGGTATTTCAGTGGCAAGGACGTGTTTTTAGGGGGGGGGAAAGACAATCCGACGAAGCTGGTTGTTGGTCAGATTTCATTGAGAATCAAACAAAGCTTCAATAAGCTAAAGCCGGTACTTGATGAAGTAACTGGAGCTGAGAGAAAATGAAGATTAGAAGTTGCGTACGAGCCATTGGAGTCTTCAGAACACGAGTGGGAAAGGTCACCAACTCACTCAATCTTCGTTGATTTAAGAAGGGCTTCTAGAAAGGAAGATGAGAAGAAGTTGTCGTCGCCGTAGGTCTTCGAGGGAGAAAATAAGAAGATGATAAGAATAGGAGTAAGAGATTGGGCCTAAGGTGAAAAATGTTAATATAGGTTCAACTTTTGTATTCTGGACCAATCTGAAGTACAGCAAGTGTAGATAAGGACTTTTCTATAACCGAAATACTCGAATGAAGCTAGCCCTGTAAACCAATTTCCAAATTAATCAAATTAGGATTTGGTTCGGTTATTTTGGTTTCACTTTATTTTTGTAGATCAGTTATTTTTGGTTTTCACTTTTATTTTCGAAAACAACCAATTTTTTGGTTTCCGATTAATTTTGGCATAATTTTCTAAAAATTCAGATATTTTCGGTTATTTTAGTCAAACTTGGTTATTTTGGTTAAATTCGGTTACTTTCGATTCGGTTTTTCAGTTAAATTCGGTTATTTTAAGTTTTTTATGAGAATTGAAAACCGAACCGAACCAAAAACTAAATTATTTTTTCAAATTTCACCGAACTTAACCAAATTTAAAACTGTAACCGAACCGAAAATATAATTTACTAAATATAAATTTAAGTGTTAAACTATAATATAATTAGATTTATACTTTCAACATTATAATCAACTCTTCTATATGATATTTAACCAAAACATGAACCATAACAAAATGCAACCATGTATGCCCAATGCAATCATGTAATGCCCAATCCAATCTTACAAATTATAATCATCTGAACCACATGCACACTCTTGAGAGCTCAAATTATAGCAACCCACAATTAACTAACCAATTATGGATTATTAATTATCAGAAACATACAACAAAACACCATCTACACCTCATACAAAATCCCTAAACACACAACATTATTTTAAAGCATAACGATAATATACACTATTCTTGCAAAAGCTTACATACAAGACATGCACACGAAACATACAATTATATAGTAACATACATCAGATGTAAAACATATTCCGCGCCGTAGCGCGGACCGATCCTAGTAGAAGTAATAGTGTAGTATCAATATTGATTGGATCTTGTTTTCACTCTTTTATTTTTCAGATTGTCTTTACTTACATAGATATATTGGAACTACGGTAATACTATTAATTAGTTATGACAATAATACTAATACAAGAAGGAATATGAAATTAATTACCATATTTTTTCCTCAAAATCGTGAGAGACCTGCTTGTGTATTCCAAGAAAAACATCATTCACTTTCTACAAAGCAGAAAATGTTTAGAAGACATACCAACGATAATATAAAGAGATATGATAAAAAAAGTACTAATATATCTACCATTTTCATTGTGTTCTTCATCGAACTTGACATCATCAAAGCTTATTATCCGATGAATATCTTCTAGGTCCATTTCTATCTCCAGGTTTACCCATGAGAGGAGTTTCAGTATCCCGCATATAACATAGTGTAAGGAAAGACTTAACAGTTCCATAAAAGTTGTAAAAATAACTCTTATCATAAACCAAAAATCTTGCGACCAGCCAGTGGCGGATGTACACACAGCAAGGGTGGGCATCTGCCCCCTATGGATTTTACAAAAATATTAGTTTTTCTTTACTATTTATAATAAATTTTGAAGAATTTGGTTGAACTTGCCCCCCATAAAAACTCAAACATAGGGTTAAATGTCCCTCTTTTTAAAGTTTGAAAATTTTCCCCCCCATAATAAACCCTTCTAGATCCGCCCATGCGACCAGCCACCAATTATCATTGGAACCAACTTGTTTTCTTGTAGTCGCAGTGTAGGAAGAGCATTGGGGTCTGATATTTTTTCTTGAACTAGCATATAGAAGAGACATAAGAGACATCCCATCGCCGAGTGAGTGATGGAACTTCCCTATACCTAAAGATTCTGCGTTTGATGTCTTTATATTCAGTATATGAAATTCCCATAAAGGTCTGGACATGTCCATTGGAGTATTAGCTATATTTGACGTATAGTCTTCTATAAATTGATCAGGATTTGTAATGTTGGAATGATCAATGTCGGGAACATAAACGTGATCTTCTACTCGAACACTTACAGGAACCCAAACCGCTGCTCCATTTTTCTTATCGTCCATCACCTGGAACATATTTATTTTTGATCAAACAGTTCATTAATAATAAAAATAAAGATATTATGAGCAAGAGTGTATACCCAAAGAAATTCTATATATGTCAATGTAATTTCATTGTAAAGTAAACATATATGTATATTACATTGAAATAGTTAGATATATAGAAACAACAGTGTTTGCATTTGGTGAGTTAAGAACAATGTATTCATTAAAGCATGTAAAATAAAAGTAGCTGTTTACCACTTTGCTAGAGAAGCGAGGAAGCTTGATCCATGTGTTCTTGATACCTTCAACAATCTCGGATGGGTTGCATCTAGTTTTAAACCCTAGAGTAAAGACAATGACGGCATAGAAACCAGGCGAAACAAACAGCCGGGATACCGGGCTGAGCGGCTCCAATATTGCTGTCTCTTCTTGCTTCTCTCTCACCATGTCTTCTCGCTATTGTTTTGATTATTCCTCAATCTTGCCTTCAGCCATACTCCACTCTTATAGTAGTACAAGAATTTTGTCTCCGGCATTATCCACCTTT
Organism: Moricandia arvensis; assembly: GCA_905132765.1. Classification (NCBI taxonomy): domain Eukaryota; kingdom Viridiplantae; phylum Streptophyta; class Magnoliopsida; order Brassicales; family Brassicaceae; genus Moricandia; species Moricandia arvensis. Next base: position 69,191 of record CAJHQP010002966.1, on the reverse strand, counting down.
ATTTAATGGCTTTGGTAAAACAGTGAGGTTATTGTTTTGGACAATTTTCTCAAATGATCCTAAAATAATATTTTTCACAAAAATTTAAAAGAAAGAAAATTACCGAAAATTTTCGTTAAAGAGCCAAAAGATATTTATACCTTTATTTTATAGATATATAAATATAAATAATATTAAAAGAAAACTAAAACATAAGTTTTTATAGTTTTTGAATTATTCATTTTTGAATTTGAACTTCTTATAATTTTTCGATTGTTTTCCAAAATTTATTTTAAAATTCTTTCTGAAACTAATTAAAATATTTTAAATCTTTATATTTAGTTTTTAATAAATTAAAATCCAACTCCTCCTAAATTTCTAATCCTCAAATCTAAATCTTAATCTTATATTATTTAACTCTAGGGATATAAATGTTTATTTATTTTTTTAATAAAACATTTTGGTCATCTTAAATTTTAAAGACTATATCTATGATAAAAACATTATGGCCATCTTAGATTTTTTTTCTATTATCTATGTGACATTCGTTGTCTTTTTGAATTTATTATTTAATTTCACATTTACAATATCTATTATTAGTTGGACTTGAATCCCGCTACATATTTTCTCTGTTACTTATGACATATACTAATATAGTAGTATATATATATTAAAACATTCTATTACAAATCCAAAAAGACTACTAATTAAAATTATGACAACCAAATTTTTATATAAACTTGTTACGTCAAACAAACCACATACATCTGAACCGGTAAAGACGTCGTAACCATGGACGGTAGACTTCTGTTAGCTATCGATCGAGTCATCTTGGGATCTAGAACTCAAACAGAGTCACGTATCGCTTTGGTGTGTAATAATCACTTCATGCATGAGAGATAAGAAATATGAGGATTGTTTCGAGATAAACTATATAATGCATATGATTACGAATCTGATGGATTAGTTAATATTCATACTGAAGATTGATATGTTCTAAAGACTACAGGAAGAACACATACAGACGGAATAACTTCTCGGAAAATCAGTTTGTCTAATCAAAATTTGGTCTAGTTGAATGGATAATTGATAAATAATTACTTTTGTGAAATCGGATAAATGTATTCTCAATAAATACTAATAACTATAGATGTATCCAGTAATGGATCCAGAATTTTTTTTGGACTGTTGACACAAATATTTAAATTAATATATAGTATATATAATTTAATAAATATCATTTAAAATTATATTAGATATCAATTAAAATTAACTACCAAAGTTAAGTTTTTTCAAAAACTAATAATAATGCAGTATATAAGAGATGACATCCTTAAATTACGTCGTATACTTGATCGCTCCAAATTTTAATGGGAGCACTGTAAACCACTGAGCAGAGTGAACATATTTACGTTGAAGATAAATATTATCTATAATTAATTAAGGGCACTGTAAATTACTGGACAGAATAAACATATTTACGCTGGAGACAAATATTATATATAATTAATTGGGAGAACTGTAAAACCACTGGGCATAGAATATATTTACGCTGGGGACAAATATTATCTATAATTAATTGGGGGCACTGTAAACCACTGGATAGAGTGAACATATTTACGCTGGAGACAAATATTATCTATAATTAACCGGAGGCACTATAAATTACTGGGCAGAGTGAACATATTTACGTTGGAGACAAATATTATCTATAATTAACTAGGGGCACTGTAAACCACTGGGCAGAGTGAACATATTTACGCTGGAGACAAATATTATCTATAATTAATTGGGGACACTATAAACCACTGGGCAGAGTGAACATATTTACGCTGGAGACAAATATTATCTATAATTAACTGGGGGCACTGTAAACTAGTGGGCAGAGTGAACATATTTACGCTGGAGACAAATATTATCTATAATTAACTGGGGGCACTGTAAATTACTGGGCAGAGTGAACATATTTACGCTGGAGACAAATATTATCTATAATTAACTGGGGCACTGTGAATCACTGGGCAGAGTGAACATATTTACGCTGGAGACAAATATTATCTATAATTAACCGGGAGCACTGTAAATCACTGGGCAGAGTGAACATATTTACGCTGGAGACAAATATTATCTATAATTAACCGGGAGCACTGTAAATCATTGGGCAGAGTGAACATATTTACGCTAGAGACAAATATTATCTATAATTAACTGGGAGCACTGTAAATTACTGGGCAGAGTGAACATATTTACGATGGAGACAAATATTATCTATAATTAATTGGGAGCACTGTAAACCACTGTGTAGAGTGAACATATTTACGCTGGAGACAAATATTATCTATAATTAACTGGGGGCACTGTAAACCACTGTGCAGAGTGAACATATTTACGCTGAAGATAAATATTATCTATAATTAACCGGAGGCACTGTAAATCACTGAACAGAGTGAACATATTTACGCTGGAGACAAATATTATCTATAATTAACTGGGGGCACGTGACTCCATCGTCATCAACGTGCATCTGCCCCTGGATGTATCCACTACACCTTGATATTGACAATACAAATGATGTATGCGATTATTGAAATTTATTACTTTATAATTAGTGCCAGACCATCATTCTAACCTAAATGTACTAGTGTGTTTGTATGAGTTGTAGAGTGAAAAAATCGCACAGTTTAACGTATTATAAGCATTATGCATAATCCTTAGTTTTTTTCACAAATGTATTATTTTTTACAAATGTATATTGGTTGGCTTTACAACCAAAAATTTCCTAATATAGTATAGAATGTCCAAAAATGCCAGCAAAGATGTACTAAGTCATTACGAAATCATGTATTTTTTGCGATCCCACATGGTCTTGGGACAGTTAGAAGATAGAACTACCAAAGTTTTGACATAGTTCGAAAGTTATGGTGAACTGATCAAGTACAGACCAAACAGGGTCTGGGTCCCTTATCTTTTGATGTTCAATCACTTAGATGGAATCTGATACATGTGTTCACAATAAGTGTTCTTAAATATTGTGAAAGAAAGTAGCTGGGTGTATTAAATAGGATCTACAATATTGCTCAAACTGATTTCTAAGATGATTGTGATTTGTACTTTAGAATTTATAATAGTGTTACCACTCACACCGAGACAATCCAAATTTAGATCTAGTAAAGTACGTCATAAATGAAAAGATACATGTTGTATACGTTACGTATGAACACTAAAAAAAATTTGATTGGTTTTTTATGTTTACTATTTTACGTTATAAATCGGTCTGAGGTTTCATTTTCTTGTTTTAAATTTCTCTCAAAAGAAATGAACATGTTTAACCAAAACATGTTATAAATTTCTCTCAAAAGAAATGAACATGTTTAACCAAAACATGTTTTAAATTTCTTTACAGTTCCCTGCTAAAACATAGCTTCTATTAGGGCACCCGCAATGGGGGGTCCTTAGCGCGGAGTCCTTAGGAAATAATAATTAAATAATCGGTGGACCCCATGAATAGTTAAGGATTCGATCTTAAATCCCCTCCCGAATGACCGATCCTTAGGGAGTCCTTACACTGTTTGCGGGTCCCCGCGACACGTGGCGACCCGCGATTAGTTGATATTTTTTTTTAATTTTTTTTTTAATTCTGAAAATGTAAAAAAAAAAAAGTGAATAGTGAAGGATCCGTGGTGGATCTCACCGTTGCGGATGCTCTTAGACTTCCACATAAGAATCACATGTCAAGGTTAAATATATCACTTGTCTCTGAAATAAGTGAATGAAAGGTAAATTTGTTACAAATCATCTAGAAAGAACATTCAGACAATCAAATTAATTTTTGTAACCCCTTTCTCAAAAAAAAAAATCAAATTAACTTTTCATTGTTATTTTCTTAATATGTACCCAACCTTTTGTTATTGGTTGTGAGTAATCCAATAATAATAACATAAACCAAAATTTGAACCCCAATAGTGATACATATCATCAAAACTAGTACAACCCAATATAATGCAAACTTAGTTTTATCTATGTTTAGAAATATGTTATGTAAAAGACTTAGTTAAAATTTAGTTAAAAGACTTAGACATCATTACATATACACTTAATTACATTTTAACCAATAAAATAATAAAATATCATATAAATTTAATAATTTTACATTAAAACTATAAAATAATAATTATTTTAAAATGAAAAATTAAAATTCGAACCTCAAACGAAGAGCAAACAGCACAAAAATCGAAATGATGTAATCGACTGAACATATTATAATGTGAAAAGTTATTCCACCGAGAGAAAATTTTATTGAGGTCAAACCAGGCTAACATAGTACAGAACAAGATTCACCACATGTTATCTTCCGAACTTAAAACTTCATTCATATATCAGGTGATACTTGTCTCAAACCTCCATTTTGTGAACTACTTTCTCCAAGGCAGCAAGTTTGATGATATCGAGCGATTCTACCAAGTCATCACATAGTTAATGAGGGTCTGGAATTACTGTTGTGTCGACAGCAAGATTGATGATAATCTTGTCTACGTAGCTTACAAAATGGATGATCAAAGCCTAGTTCAACAACAAACATAACCACCTCTTAATTAATTTCATCGAAGTTATAATGTAACTTCCCCAATATAAGTTAATCAATCTATATGCAACAATGGCATGATTGGCTTACGTGCGGTCCACCTAATGCGGTTGCTGTCACGTAAGACATCGGATGGTCAAAAAGACTTACTTAATTCTTCCTTTGGACCCATCACACTTAAAAATGTTAATGTTGTGTGACCAAATACCCTTTTGACAATATTTTCTACTGCCTGTTATTAAAAATTACATATACGTAAGTAAATACTATATTGATAACTTAGTTGATATTCATTTTCTATTGTACCTCTTCCCCGAATATCTTCATGATAAATTTAACAAGTCCATATAGTATAACTGCCTCCATGGAGATTCTTTTCATATCCATAGTAGATTTTGCTTTTCTAACGTATTCCAGTGGATCATCCTCAGATATTACCCACAAAGGAAATACAACAATGCCTACGAAGTTAACCCATCTACACTTTGAACCCTTTTCCATCATGTTAGTGAGATCCTAATTTTTAGTGAACTTTTTGCATTAGTGTATTTTTAAGATATTGTTTTAGAAGTTCTGTGAAAATGATGGTTACATTTATATTACTTCGATCTTTGTATCTGGCCTTAAATTTACCGTTACTGTACCACGAAGACGGATATTTTTCTTCCCGGTCGCCATAGCATCATCTACTTTTAGAATGTAAAAAATTGAAACTAGTAATGATGATATTTATGATAATAGCAATATAGCATACTCCTACGATGTATAAACAGAGCATTATAATGAATGTTTGTACAAACTAGGAAACGTATTCGCATTTCTATAATATTTAGTAGCAAAATATTTTTATAACATATATATTATTCCACAATATTGTCTAATAATAATTAAAATATCACTCATAAATATATATACATATATATGCATATTTGAAGGCATAATTAAAAATAACTACTACGCTTTTTTAAAATATTTGATAAAATATAAGTGATAAACTTCAGAAAATAATATCTTTTTAAGTATTTATCCAAAAGATAAGTACATATTTCGAAGTTGTAAAATACAAAGTAAAAATAGTGATAAGTTATTTATTTTGAATTTTCTTGCGAGACAAATGTTTTTTTTTCAGTTCTCTAGTTGGTTTGATAATCTAAATAAAAGCATGTAGTTTCTTAGATCGTAATCAGAAGTAAAAGTTACATGTTACATAAAAAAAAGTTATACCTCAAAAAAAAAGTTATGGCTCAACATTTTACTCGAACCCGAAAATCTGAACCGGAACGGATCCGAAAATATCCGATCCAAAACCAAACCGAAAACTTACAAATACCTTCTTGGATCCAAAATTCTTATATCGTAAAAGAACCAGAACAAAAAAACGATCTGAATACACCGAACCCGAAAATAACCAACCTAATAAAAAACGGTACATACTCGACTTAAAAACATAAAATATCCAAAACTATACTTTGTTGTGCTCTATTTGCTCTATTTTAGTTTATGATTTAATTGAAATGGTTTTATGGTAACAATCTTTATTATTATATTTTGTAATATTTTCAGGTAATATAAAGCTTTAAATGTAAAAAATTTGAGCTTAAAAATGTTTTATTTTAATTATTAATAGCTTATTTTAGTTATTTTATAAAATTTAAGGTAAATATAACATATTTGAGTTAAATTTGATGGAGTTTGGATATAAAATGTCTATTTGGATCTTAAATATCTAAACTTGACCCAAACTTAATATGGATCCAAAATTACACGTATTCCGTATTTTACATGCTTTTTAATTATATACCCCAACCGATCCGGATCTGAGAGAGACCAATCTGAATCCAAACCAAAAATTTTAAATATTTAATTCGGTCTAAATGTTTAATATCCGAAGAACTCGGATCCAAAAGAAATCGATCTAACCCAACTTGAAAATCCAAATACCCAGGCCTAAAAAGATAAAAATAAGAGCATGTAGGCTTTTTTCGTGAACTGAATGTAAAATTCATTTAAAACGGTTTTAAACCAAATTCTACATAATCAAATTTGAGTTTAGAGTTGGGCTTCCAGGTTTCATATAGTGGTGCAAATTAGCAAACTTCTTTGACTACAAGTACACAAAAACAAACATTCCATTTTTCCTTCATCCCTGATTCTGTTTCTTTGCTGTGTTGCTAGCAGAAGAATCACATTTCTTTGCTGATTCATTACAACAAGATTTTTTATAGGCCCTGATCCATCATCGTTTCCTCTTTAACATTCATTATCTCCTTCGCTCTTGCCTTCATCTGCTCCTTAGCTCCAGCTTCAACATCTTTCCTTGTGTTGGTGTTGCAGTGCAAAACCTCATCTGTTTTCTTGCCTTTGTCTCCACCAGGTTGTGAACTTCTGATGGCAGGAGAAGCACAATAGTTGCAATCTATGTTTCCCCATCTGAACATAGAGCTGAGCTTGAGTTGTTCCAACGCCACTACAAGAATGTTCAACTCATCGATGGTGTACCTATAGAAAAAACTCTTCCTGTCATACGGACAGGCACAGAGATTCCTCATGTGGCTCAGACAGGAGTAACAATCAGCAGAACATGAACATTGTACAGCGGAAAGATGCAAATCCACAAAGCATACACAACATGCTCTCTTGCTCACATTATCAAAACCCTCCTCCATCCTTTGCAGTTTTAGTGGACCACTAAGGAACTGAACTCTGCTTTTCTCCTTCTTGACCCTTGACTACATAAAAGAGTACAAAGCGAAACGGTAGTGAGCAAGTTCCTAAGACAAGCAAAGAAAAAGGGTGAGCATACCTTAACAGTGTTTGAGAACATCCCCTCGCTACCACAAGCATTAAACCATCTCATATTCTCTGCTGTTTCTTTCTTGGTCAAAGAGTATTCCTTAAGGCATTTCACAGCTTCACTTGCAGCTCCAAATAATAGTTTATCATACGATAATAGCGATTTTCTTTTCTTATCTTGATTCTGCAGAGCATCAACTTCCTTATGGGGTAACCAATCAAGGGTAGCAAAATTTGCGATCTCCAGACAGTTAAAACCACAGTCAACGGCAGAGTAATACGTCCCTGGAAACAATATAACATACTGGCCACGGTTCTGGACACACCTGGTCACTGGTATACCTTCCATGTGCAACGCATATGGAGACATTGCCATCACCTGCCAAATCAATTAACCGCAGACTATTAAGTATTTAACAGCTCACTAGAGTCATCAAAGCTATGATAGGCTTTGCTTTGAACAAATATATCCAAATACAGTGTGATCTATTTAGTATGAAGCAAGAAGTACACCACACGTGATATTGTTATTGGTCACTCTTTTGACAGTTTTCTTTCTGAGGTTTGGAAAAAGAGTGACTTGCATAGATGCGTAATGTGTTAAAGTCCTTACAGAATCATAACTCTTCTTTGACTGTTCCCCGGACACCTTAGGGACAAAGCTCTCCATGAAAGCCTTAAACTTATAACGATGACACCCTGCAACAGAATACCACACTCTGGGAGCTCCCGTATGCAGAAAGCAGAGCGAGTAGAGTCTCTCCTCATCACATTTCTGTTCATCAACAGATATTATATGAGACTTTAGAAGCAAATTAGATAGCACAACATAAGAAATGTTGCAAGAAAAAAAAGATTATAGTGATAGCATGCAGGATAGATGGTACTTCAAAACTTACCCACAACTGGGAAGACAAGCACATTCCTACACTTAAGCGAGGAACACAAAGTGATTCACAGTCGTCAAACGATAGAAGGGAGCCAGGAAGCTTTGCTGTATTGTTCAGATTCCAACCAGATGCTTTGTAGTTGCAAGATTCAGATGATCCAGATAAAGGAAATCCACTGCCAAATGTTTTGGTATCTATATTATTCCCATAGAGCACCTAGTTTACACTTTACACCATGAGTTAGTGCTATAGCCCGTTTCATATGTAAAAAGCAATAAACTTGATTGTTTTTAACATTACCCCTAATTCAACCAGTGGATTTTCAAGAAGTTTTCTAAACTCTTTTTCAATTTCGGCCACTGTTGGCCATGGGTCTAGAGATGGAGATGAATACATGGAAGCCAGAACCTTCTCCTTTACGCGAAAATGCCTCTCCAAGTACGAATCTGCAAAGTTCTTGAAACTCTCCAAAGTAAAGCCATTACCAAGTTCTGTTCTGCAGAACTTAACCTTGTCAAACTTATCATCATCACTATCAGCATCAGCCTCCTTTTTAATCTTTGGTTCCTCGGTATGAACTCCATCAAAGATCTGCACTTGAGTGAAAAATCTGGATCCCTCCCATATTTTTCTCTCCCCGAGAAGACATGGAGGATCCCATGAAGGAGGAGGAACCACACAACATATTCCATAAGGCTCAGCTCTGTCACGCAAGCTTGCAATGTATGAGAGAGTGTCACTGAACTCCTGAACATTCAGTAACTGTGGGTTAGAGAATAAGGAAACCTATTCATCTGTAAGCATAGATGACTGTTTACCAAAGAAGACCTAAATCAATTTAGTACCCTATTTTTCTTTTCATAAAAGCAAAGCAAAACTAACCTCCTCGGTTGGGTTAAACACTGGAGCTTCCTCAAGGACTACCTTCTTGGAGACTCTCGGTAGCCGTCTTGGCCGTGCCTGTAAAAAGAATGTGTAGCTACTTTAGTAAAGATTGCAAAAGACTCAAGGCTTCAGAATCCCTCAGGCCCGATCACAGCATGTAATATTTGTTTCATCTTAGCGGTCATTTAAATCATGATCCTTTCCAATTGAGTTAACAAACTTACATTCTCATACACAAGCATAGTAAAGCTACCTGAATTGACACATCAAGCTCCAAAATGTTCATGCTAAATCACTTAGAGCAGGCATTAAAGTAACTAAAACCATAAGTGGCTAGTAGGGATATGCAATCCACAACAAGAAAAAAATAATCCTTAACCAACATCTTATACATCAAGCCTAGTGTCTATTAGTATACATGACTTAGCACACATTCCAGAAGATCTTCACTTCAAAGAATGTCTTTGGTCGACAAAAGAAACGAGAAATCATAAGAAAACAGATCCACATATATACATACACATGACTAGCTTCACCATTAACCACAAGAGCATAATAAGTTAAAGACAGGAAAGAGGTAGACATAGTAATGGGACCTCAGGTTTCATTGTATGATCATGCACAATCCACGGTCGTCTGTTAAGAAACTTCTGGAAACTATCTGAATCACCTATACCATATCTATCTATCTGCTCTAGTCCCGGCACTGACCTGGAACTTTCTCCACCTCCGTGTACCTTCCTAAGCACAAACCTTGCTTGAAACTCAAAACCTGGTGGAGGTGACAACAACTTGTCAACATTTCCAGATTTTGAACTTCTGTTCACACCTTCAAAGCCTGGAGGAGGTGACAACAACTTGTCCACATTTCCAGATTTCGAACTTGTGTGCAAATCTTCAGTGCCCATTAAACCTTACCACTACGCTACCTCCCAGTAATATAGTGTATTGAACAATAATCTGCTGTAGATAGATAGTTTAATCATATCATTAGTGCCAATTCTAAACATCACAACAAACCACAGAACAAGTATTATTAATAAAGATCTCCTCTTGGTAGGTCTTGGAACTATATAGGACTAAATATCATAAGATAGCAATCTAAACAAGCATAGATGAAATCAAAACAGACTCAGATATTTTAAAAGGCCAATCTTTACACTAAATCGTTCTGGGTTCCTCAAAATGAAACTCCTTTCAAAATGGGTATCACTAAAGGAAGCTCCTTTTCAGTCATAAGATGTAACCCAGTGCCTGTAACTTGTTTATGCAGACCTAGCTAAGACTGATTGATCCTACACTTCTCGAGCTAGTATCGAATATTAGGATACAATATTCTTCCTTTTTTTAAGCCATCGAAAGATTTTTTTTTCCTAAGACAAGAAGCAAAGTAGAACACATACCTAGGAGAATAGTGGTCTGAAGACTTGCAGATATTACCGAAGCAAATGCTTCTGGTCCTTTTATCAGTGAAGACTCTTTTTTTTTGTGCACAAAATTAAGGAGACGAGAAATAAAATGTGTTCACTAACTTCTGAGTGTTAACCAAATAAGAACACCAGCATCGTCGGTAATCAAACAAGTTTCAGATACATTTCTTTATTGAAAAAAAAAAATCCCAAAGAAAAGTATCTCTCAAGAGAGAAACTAATTTCCCTTTTTTAATTTTCTCATATTTTTTTTGGGCACTCATATTTTTTTTATTTTAATGACAATATTTTTCAAAGAATATTAAAATATACTCCTTCCGTTTTTCATATTTGACGTTTTAGAAAAAAACTTTTTGTTTTAAATTATTTGACGTTTTCAAAATTTTATGTAAAATTTATTAGTAATTAATGTTAGATGGTCAATGATATTATAGCTTCTTTTTGTCATTGGTTAAATTGTGGTTAGGTAAATAATTAATAATGTTTTTGTAAAAAATAAAATAAAATAAAATATTTTTTAATTTATGTGTATGATCCTAAAACGTCAAATATAAAAACGGAGGGAGTATATCTCAGGCTGCAATTTATCAGAAGAGATATATCTTGGATTTATTAGCTAGTTTTTTTTTGATATATGATTTATTAGCTAGTTAGTTACTTAATCACATTTTTTAAAGAAACTCATTAATTATATATGTGTACTAACCTGGTTAATACTGTTATTTATTATTATACTAAAATTATCTGATTTCTACTAGTTTTCTATATATAATTGGTCATTCTATTAGTTGAGTGGGTTGTCTTCCTCTTAGCTTCATGCTTGTTTGTGGCTTAGTGCTTCATGTTGCTATTCTAAAACTTTGTCATCACTGTATGATCCATGGATAAGTTTACTTTTATTTTAATTTTTAATTAGAAAGCCTTTAAAAATTCTCATTAGTTATGAAGATTGACTATGACTAGAGCATTTTCAAATAGTTAACCAATGATTTTATTGAGATGATTCATTGCATATGTAAAAAATAATTTAAATTTAAATTAAAATAAACCCATTAGGAAAGAGACACGTGGCAAATGAAGTTCTAGACAAGTTCTAACAAATTCTTAATTTAGATACCATGTCTCTCTTTCCTCTTTCGTTTTGTTTTTTGATATTATTTTTGGTTTCGGTTCTGGGTTTGCAATGGGCATACTCTTACATAAACAACGGAATAACAAATGATTAGTTAAATTATCAGTATGTGTTTTCCTGACAGCAAATTAGTTCTTGATTACTCATCAAAGATAAGGAGTAACTATGAAGTTTGCAACCGTACAAGGTTTTATTAGAATCACCACATGTCCACAAGCAAATTCATTAAGGTTTTAAGCAGTGTTAGATCCGTTTTAACAAGTCATATTAAATACTAACTGTTTAAACTAAAATAACTATATTCTAAGAAAAATATTATTTGTATTAAGACAAAACTTAATAAATACATTGATAAAATAGGTCTTCAATTTAGAAATCAAGCTTTAACCGATTTGTGAAAATTTTGGACGAGCAATCCAGGAGGCTGAAGCCTGGAAAAGAGCACAAATCGTGGACGATAGCCTAGTTGACGAGGAAGCTACAGAGGTGAGAGGACACTGCCAGGAACCAGGCCCTCATGCAAGTGCATGGAGATGCTGTGTCGATGCATCTTGGAAGGAAGAGGGCGATGGAATAGGCTTGGGTTTCGCTCTGTACGCTTACGATGCAGAGGTTTTATGTGGACAACGGAAAGGCCGGCAAACCCCGTCCCCATTACATGCAGAGGCCGAAGGCTTAATTTGGGCAATGAAGGAAGTGAAATCAAGGGGACTGCAAGAAGTACGTTTCGAATCGGATTGCCAACAGCTCGTACAGATCATTCAACTAGCCAAGTCATGGCCTGCCTTAGCGCCTGAGATAGATGAGATTGAAGACTTGCGATCGTCGTACCTGTCTTTTTCTTTGACTTTTGTTTCTCGATCTTTTAATACCCGTGCGGATAGTCTGGCTAAGGACGCTCAACCACACGAGGTAAACTACGAGAATGTAGAGATAAAGGATCTCCAGAAGTTAGCCCAAGTGGCTAGCAGAACAGGATCATTTTGGTTCTAGAATAAACTTTTCGACGACAAAAGACAAAAAAAAAAAACAAATGATTAGTTAAATTATCAGTATGTGTTTTCCTGACAGCAAATTAGTTCTTGATTACTCATCAAAGATAAGGAGTAACTATGAAGTTTGCAACCGTACAAGGTTTTATTAGAATCACCACATGTCCACAAGCAAATTCATTAAGGTTTTAAGCAGTGTTAGATCCTTTTTAACAAGTCATATTAAATACTAACTGTTTAAACTAAAATAACTATATTATTCTAAGAAAAATATTATTTGTATTAAGACAAAACTTAATAAATACATTGATAAAATAGGTCTTCAATTTAGAAATCAAGCTTTAACCGATTTGTGAAAATTTTGGACGAGCAATCCAGGAGGCTGAAGCCTGGAAAAGAGCACAAATCGTGGACGATAGCCTAGTTGACGAGGAAGCTACAGAGGTGAGAGGACACTGCCAGGAACCAGGCCCTCATGCAAGTGCATGGAGATGCTGTGTCGATGCATCTTGGAAGGAAGAGGGCGATGGAATAGGCTTGGGTTTCGCTCTGTACGCTTACGATGCAGAGGTTTTATGTGGACAACGGAAAGGCCGGCAAACCCCGTCCCCATTACATGCAGAGGCCGAAGGCTTAATTTGGGCAATGAAGGAAGTGAAATCAAGGGGACTGCAAGAAGTACGTTTCGAATCGGATTGCCAACAGCTCGTACAGATCATTCAACTAGCCAAGTCATGGCCTGCCTTAGCGCCTGAGATAGATGAGATTGAAGACTTGCGATCGTCGTACCTGTCTTTTTCTTTGACTTTTGTTTCTCGATCTTTTAATACCCGTGCGGATAGTCTGGCTAAGGACGCTCAACCACACGAGGTAAACTACGAGAATGTAGAGATAAAGGATCTCCAGAAGTTAGCCCAAGTGGCTAGCAGAACAGGATCATTTTGGTTCTAGAATAAACTTTTCGACGACAAAAAAAAAAAACAAATGATTAGTTAAATTATCAGTATGTGTTTTCCTGACAGCAAATTAGTTCTTGATTACTCATCAAAGATAAGGAGTAACTATGAAGTTTGCAACCGTACAAGGTTTTATTAGAATCACCACATGTCCACAAGCAAATTCATTAAGGTTTTAAGCAGTGTTAAATACTAACTGTTTAAACTAAAATAACTATATTCTAAGAAAAATATTATTTGTATTAAGACAAAACTTAATAAATACATTGATAAAATAGGTCTTCAATTTAGAAATCAAGCTTTAACCGATTTGTGAAAATTTTGGTTTCTGTAACATTTTATTTAAACATCAATAGATCTCTCACACGCACACAAAAAAAAACTTCAGAGAAGAAAAATATAAGAATAACAAAAGGGTGTATTATCACCTAAACAATTGGGACCGTTCTATTCCCGTTATTGGCATTCTCATTCTCTCCATTTTCACCGGATATTTCTTCAAGTGATTTTCCTTTAGCTTCAGGCACCAAGAAAGTGAAGAGAATACCCAAAAAGTTAACCACACCTAACATGAGAAGCGAGTTCCTGACCCCAATCCCTGGAGGGTACCCTGCACTTGCCTTGTTCTTGTCTGGACTTTGAGCCAAGTACAAGAACCCAAAAGCACCAACGATTGCACCCAATTTTCCTGACGCTGCAGAGATACCATGGCAGGTTGATCTAAACCGGGCCGGGAAGATCTCAGCCGGTACAACAAAGGTTGTAACATTAGGTCCAAAGTTGGCAAAAAAGAATGTTAACGAGTACATGACAACAAATCCGATTCGGTTGTCCTTGTGAGTCCAGTGGTTGTAAGGAATAGCTAGAGCGAACATAAAGACCGTCATGAAGGAGAATCCCATTACTTGTATCGCAAATCTTCCAATAACATCGATGAAAGCAACTGTGAACCAGTAACCAGGTACCGTGCTACACAAGGCGATGAGTGTTTGCGCTCTCGCGATCTTGAAAACTTCTTGAATCGCGTTCATGGTGTGAGCCGGAGGTATCCACCCAATAGCACTGAAAATATCTTTCTGAAAAAGGTTTTGACTGTAGAAAGCAATGTCGAGAAGGAACCATGTCGACGTAGTCCCCAGCAAATGAAGTCCATGACGTTTCATGAATTCCTTGGAAAACAAGGAATAAGCGTTGGTCTTATCACTTGAGATCTCCTCCACTATCTGCTGATCCGACTCTAACTCCACTTGCAAAACCCTAGCCATATCCGTAGCAGCTTGCTTTGCGTCTTTAGCAACCAAAGCTGTGTATCTTGCTGTTTCAGGCATCTTTGACCTAGAGTAATACGTCATAGCCGCAGGGAGAGCACCAAACATCAAGATTATACGCCATACGAAATCTGCTTGTGGAACCGTGGATCCCAAGGCATCATCCTTATATGCAGGAGAAGGGAACTTAGCTTCAAAAACAGCTGAAATAACAATAGCGAAAACACCACCAGCCATAATCCCAAACCCTTGCATGGCGAAAACCGCAGCGATAAATGCTCCACGAGTCTTCTTGTTAGCGTATTCAGACATGATCGTTGCGGACAAAGGGTAGTCACCACCAATCCCAACTCCAAGCCAAAACCTAAAAAAACATAGCGTGGCCAACACGGATTTTGGCTTGTCTCCGAAAGAGAGACCAGAAGCTACAGAGCAAACGACCATGACCATCAATGTCATGCCGTAAACTTTCTTCCTCCCGAGCTTATCACCAAGCCACCCGAAAAAGAGCTGACCGGTTAGGGTTCCACAAAAGGCAACGCCATTGACTGCGGCAGCGACGTTGGGAGGGAGAGATCCAGGCTCTTTGGAGCCTGGCACGTGGTAGTAAATGCGACCGAGGAGCTTTGTAACGAGAGAGATGCAGAAGAGATCGTAAGCGTCAGTGAAGAATCCCATACCAGCGATTACAATCGCCGTGAAATGGTACCATTGGGTCTTGGCTACATCAAGTGCATTCAACACTTGTAACTGATCCCCTGCCATTCTTATTCACCTCTGTAATTTCATTACAAATTTGGTATTAGTAAGTTTTACTAGCATTTTTGGGCGTTATGATCAATATATATGAATCATGCAAGAGTTGTTTTGTCTTAGTTGCGGTCACATTCATCAAACTAAATATTTTCTCTTACTTAAGAAATTATAAGCCTTTTTCTATATCTCGTTATTAGTTTGTTTGTGAATAGTCATGATTCATGCACTACTTCAAAAGCGGGAGTAGAAGCAATTGTTTTTAACTAAACAAACTTCTAGGGAGGGAGAAATAAGATCCAACAATTACGTTTCAAGATTTAACTAATCCTAATAAATGATCCAAAGAAAGTTGGAAACACACAATCTGATTAAAAAGCAATAATAAGAGAAAACACAAATCAATGAAGCTCCGGTTGATCCAAAAACCACTACTGACAAAGACCAAACATAGATTGAAGAGTAAGAAAGAACCACATAACCAAAAAATCGATAGCATCCTAACAAAAATAAAATAGGGATAATAAATGTATATACATAAACATCCAAAACATAAATGAAAAGAAAAGACTTACATCAATATGCAATAGTCTTCTTTCGACGAGTGCGAGAGGTGGTATGAGTGTTGAAGCTGCCGATGAAGAAGGATAAAGTGCAAGCGTTTTTAAACGGCAATTTATAAGCAACTCTATATGAGATATTTCATTTGCTATTTCGGTATATTACCGGCTTTAATTTTAATGCGTTTAGGTATTACTAGGAGAAGATGCTTCTGTTTTGCTGTGGTTATTCTATTATTATCTGAATAACAGCTTATTTTTTGTTTGTCAACATCTGAATAACAGCTATTCGACTATAACAATGATTTTTATTTTCTTATAGTTGACCATGAGTTTTTTTTTTTGATACACAGAGCTTTTGTATGCTTTGAAAATACAAAATATTTTACATTTTGGGATTTCATCATTTAATACATTCACTAGATACCTATTTCCTGGCATGGGTTCAGACAGTTATAAGTTTCAAATATATTAAAGTAGTGGATTAGGTAAAACTAAAATAAAATAAGAAAATATTTATAATGAAATGAATCAAATTAGCAGTAACTCATGATGTGTATCAGACATGGGCAAAAAAAAACAAAATCGAAGATCCAAACGAGAACTGAAATATCGAAATCGGAATCGGATCAAAATCCTCAACTACCCGAACGATTCATGTATTTTTTATATTTGATGTAACTGAATCAAACCAGAACTGAACATGAATTCGAATAAATAAAATTTTAATTATATACTTGAAGTATCAGAAAATCTTATGTTGTACAATATGAATATATAAAATAACAGATAGAAATATTAAATTGAAGTAGTAGTAGAAAGTTATTCTATATATCAGTTCATCGGAGAAATGCATTAAAAAGAAGAAATTTAGCAGATTGTGTTGTTATAGTTGGTGGAAAATTCAATTTATAAGACATGCATAAACTATTTTACATGTGAGTAAAGCTAGGTAAAGGTTCACAAAAAATAGTTACAGCTGATAAACATTACTTTGAAAACAAAATAACTAGTGAATCACAATTTTATTGCACCGCAGTTGATGCATTATTCTTTGTAGTCTTAATACTTTTTGCTGACTTGTTATATGAGACTGAAAGTCTTATAAATTATTGGAATAAGTGAGCATAGAGCCAAATAAATCAACTGATGTAATATTAGATTATATTTATGTATATACTAAAAACAGATTTATTTAAAAAAAAATTATATGATTTATAATTTTATTTTATTTTTTTATGAATGGATTTAAATATTTATAATAATATAGATTAAAAAGGGTTTTATAGTATTGTGTACAATAAAAGAAAAATATATGTATAATTAAATTAAAAGTATATGTGAACATATGCAAAAAAAATCTTGTTTAGTTAAATTTTGAATTAATTAATTAGCTTTTAATTTACAAAGGTATTCAATATGTTTAATGATGGTAAAAATATCAATGGCTTAACGTATTTTCTATTAAGATAAATCTTATAAGGATAGTCAACTAAAAAAGATCACATATGAAAACTCAGCTGAATATGTTTGAATAAAAGTGATTGTGGGGTTCAAGTAAGAATCATGACTTGTGGAATGGTCTGTTTCATATCTGATAAGTAGCAGCCTTTAATACATTTCCAGAAATATAAGTGTATGTGTATCTTGCTTTAGACCCAGTCAGTTGCTTTCTCTTCCATGACCCAAAAGGTTTATATTCATGGCATCTCAATCTCCATCCATTATTATGTAATAGTATACAATAATACTATAGAGCAAAGATTTGCCCCAAAAGAAATATATTATAGAGTAACGCACTATATGTCTTTCACGTTAAAGAAATCCATGGTGGAGATATACACACAATTTTTTTTCATTCATGAGTTGACAGTAAATTTGAAATGAAAGAAATTGCTTTCTCTATTTTTTTCTAAAAAAAATGTTTTTAAAAATTATTTTTATTTTACAATTAATACTTTGTACTTATAAATGTTGAAAATTAACCGATTTATGGTACTTTTAATTTTTCATAAAATTGCAATATTATTTAAATTAAACATTTTCTTACAAAATACATAATATAAAAATAAAATAAAGTGGCATATCTAATTATCAATATTACTATATTTTCTCATAAATGATTAATTAATGCATTTCAAAGTGAAAAATGAACTTCTTTATTTTTAATTTTTTTGAATTGATTATCGTCATAATCTATTATTTGAACTTTTGAAAATTATATACCAGATCCAAATGTTCCTAAATATTTTCGAGTAAAGAAAACACATATTCTATAAAAACGCAGTCACCAGTAACAAAATCAACAAGCTCGTCCTCCATCAAATTCATTTAAGAAATATTTTACCGATCTTTATGGATTAAGGAATAAATTACCAGAGTATTAAGTTGTTAGAGTATGTTATATTAAAAAATATTTAGGTTTAACTTAAATATGTTATCAATATATAAATCTATGTGGAACTTTTAATAATTAAATTTTAGTTTTGATTTTAGTTAAATATAAAACTTTAAATATCATTTTAAAATAAAATTTTGACTTTTAATAAAATAATACTATTATTTATGTTATTTACTATTGTGAAAATTTAAGAATTATTATGTAAACAACAAACTTTGTTGTTATATGTAAAAGAATTTTTTTATAAACATGTACTTTACTTATAATCACAAAAACTTAAAAATTATTGTGTAAATTGAAAATATATATCTATTCTAGAGGAATGCTATTCTCCTTTAGATATTAAAAAATAGCAATATTTGTTTTAGGGAAGAAGAAAAAGGTAGGTTGGAATAGAATTTACTCTATTATAGCATATAAAAGAAAAAATAGTATAAAGTTAGAGATGCTTTTACACTACCAATCAAGCTAAGTAAAACCATGAAAATATTGTAGCCTATTTCGTAATTAGTTGAATGGTTTTAATAATCTTTTTAAGAAAAAAAAATATCTATATGTATTACGATTGAATAGTTTTAATAATGTTTTTAGGAAAAAATAAATAACTTAGTTGTACATTTGTTTAAATTCATACATTTTAGAACAGATAGGTACAGTATATAACAAGATATATAATATTCATTCGCATTTTAATTAACTTATCTAAATTGATGAATTTTTTTTTCTACATAAATATACTTCTTCAAAATTTTCATAAATTTAATGTCAGCAGTAATAAAGTTGAGGGGATTTTGTAAACCGTCTTGGCCCAATAAATTAAGAAGGAAGGGGGATGCAATGTGGTGAGAGTAATTACAATCCCTTAATAATAATTTTTATAATGTTTAGTGTTGACGCCGACAATAATTCTTTGGAACGATGATCCTAGATTAATTATATTTTAAAGTTTAAACAATTCTTTTTGGAGTCATAGTGAATCACCACTAATTACAAAACCTGACGTAAACAATTATAATTAGTCGGTGAAGTGTTGACTGAAACGATATTTTGTTCGGGGAAATATCAAGCCGATTCTTGAAAAGCTAAACAAAATCCACTAATAAAAAAGTAAATAATTTTGTATTTTTACTAAAATTAAGTATTAGTAACTTATGTTGAAAGCCAAAATTCTTATTTTTTTTATTGGAGCTTGCTTTTTAAATTAAGTATTAGTAACTTATGTTGAAAGCCAAAATTCTTATTTTTTTTATTGGAGCTTGCTTTTTAAATTAAGTATTAGTAACTTATGTTGAAAGCCAAAATTCTTTTTTTTTATTGGAGCTTGCTTTTTAAATTAAGTATTAGTAACTTATGTTTAAAGACAAAATTCTTTTTTTTTATTGAAAGACAATTCTTATTGGTGATTGCTTTTAGCAAGGGGGTTTATGACGCCGAACCAAACCATTGATTAATTTATAAAGTTTGAAGTGTGTCCTATGATATTCATAGAGCTGTGTAATTTTAACCTTAGAATCCAAACTGCATGGTGATTCAATATATTGTAAAAGGCATGGGGATTCAATACGCGTTGGGAAAGCACGTTCGTCAATCGTCACGTTATCTATGCATTTGAGCGTACGAATAACCTCTTTTTGCCCTAACGTTGCATAAAACTTTGCCCCACACAGAACTCGATCGGCATATAATATCAATACTAAACTTACGAAAATTCTTACTAAGATACAACTTTCAGAATTCAAATAACAAATGTCATTGGTTAAAAGGGAGGGTCGTATACATAAAAGTAAAAAGGCTTCATGCTTTCCAACACGTCATATTTAAGACCGGTCCTGATATTTATGGAATCTAAAATAACTAGTATTAAAGTTATATAATATGTATATGGTTTATATAATTTGAAAACTGGATGATTTATATATATATATAATATTTAAACTGTGGAGGCCACAACGAAAGTTTCATGAATATGTCCCTAGAATCGGCCATGATCATATTCAGATCGATTTAGCATTTTTTAAAGAAGACATGTTGTTTACGGCTAAGTGAAAAGGCATGGAATATATTTCGTTCATATTCTAGTTGAATTTTCTTGGGAAAATTGCCAAAAATGATTCAAAACTTGATTTGAAATGCAAAAGTAAACCCAAACTTGAATCAAATGCAAAAGTAACCTAAAAGGCTATTGAAATTACAACCAGCCCCTTGTGAACAAACAAGAAAAACAAATTTTGTTTTACGTTTCTAACCCTCGCAAGTCTTCTGTCCAGACGACTTTCAAGTAAGTCTTCTGGAAGACTTACTTGAAAGTTGTCTAGTATAGTTCTTCTTAAAAATATATTAATTTAAAAAAAAATATTTTGATAAGTGAAAAATTGAAATCATGTAATTAACATATGTTTTAAGATATATAAATTAATATAAACAAAAGTTAAATTTTTTTCAGCATATATGAGTGAAAATAGTGAGTTTAAATATTCACGCTTAAATATTTTAGTTTCCCGCTAAAAATATTTTGGTTTCCCTCTAAGTATATTAAGTCTTCTGGACGACTTACTTGTAAGTCGTCTATCTTCTGGACGACTTACATGTAAGTCATCCTAATATTCCCGCTTAAATATTTTAGTTTCCCGCTAAAAATATTTTGGTTTCCCCCTAAGTATATTAAGTCTTCTGGACGACTTACTTGTAAGTCGTCTATCTTCTGGACGACTTACATGTAAGTCGTCTATCTTCTGGACGACTTACAAGTAAGTCTTCTATCTGGACGACTTACTGGTAAGTTGTCTGGACGACTTACAAGTAAGTCGTCTATATTCTGGACGACTTACAAATAAGTCTTCTATCTGGACGACTTACAAGTAAGTCGTCTGGATAGGTCATTTTTGCAATTGACTTTTAAATGGGACGACTTACAAGTAAGTCGTCTGGGAAGACTTACTTGTAAGTCGTCCCATTTAAAAATCAATTGCAAAAATGACTTATCCAGACGACTTACTTGTAAGTCGTCCAGATAGAAGACTTATTTGTAAGTCGTCCAGAAGATAGACGACTTACTTGTAAGTCGTCCAGATAGAAGACTTACCAGTAAGTCGTCCAGATAGAAGACTTACCAGTAAGTCGTCCAGATAGAAGACTTACCAGTAAGTCGTCCAGATAGAAGACTTATCAGTAAGTTGTCTGAGTCTTCCAGACAACTTATTTTTAAGTCGTCTTGACCAGAAGACTTACAAGTAAGTCTTCTACAGCCAGACAACTTACATGTAAGTCTTCTACGCCAACAGATCTGGAAATTTTCAATTTAATACCATAAACTAGTGAGATGACTTCCTTAGCACACACAGTTTTCTACAACCACCCAGAACTTGAAACGAAGGTAACCCACCAAGAATAGTATGCTTGAATAGCTCTATTAACCATCAAATTTTTGCAATCAAAAGCTTGAGTTTTTTGGATGAATTTGGAGACAAAGTGAATGAGATGTTGTTTTTAGTTCATAACAACTGAGAAAGAGAGTGTGTAAATCGATTTTAGATGCATTAAGAGCTTCAAATTGGTTGTTCATGGTGGTTGGGATATTGATGGCAATGGCAATCTTGTAAATACTTGAAGATGACAAGGTTGACAGAGTAAAAAAAAGCTATTTTCGAAAAAAAAAATTAATGGCATTTTTGTAAATAATGTGAACATGTGGGATGAATATGACAAAAGAAAAATAAAAGAGAAGGAGAGGTTAGTTTTGCATTTAACTTTGAGTTTTGAGTCAAATTTGCAAAAAACCCAATTTTCTTTTGATAATGTTTAATATACCAGTATGTAGAACTGTTTAAAAGCATTTTTAGACTTCGTATAGCACTATCATATAGCAATGTCTACACTCCACACATAGCACTTTGTTTTTACTTTATACACATAAAAAAATGTTATTTTAATTTATTTATTTTTTATTTTTTTTAAGTGTAATTCTACTTTTCCAATGCACCTTACCACATTAAATTCATTTTTACTCTTTTAAATAACCAGTAAATTTTTATTTAAATCATTTTTACTTAATTAATCATATATTAAATATAAACATATATTAAATATGAATATATTATTATATTTTACAAATTTATAATTTATGTAAAATGTGTCAAAATAACATTTTTTGTGAAACAGAAGGAATATAGCAGCCAAGGGATTAATTTTAATTAGCTATAGTGTTTTGTCAAAGTTTATAGCATTGACCTCAGTTCAAAATTTTACTGACCCTTATATATCTGAAAAACTTATTTATTTTAAATTTAAGGAAAATCCATATAAGTAATTTTAGCCACACAATAACTAAATTTAAATATTGTATATTTGTGTTCATTTCTTATATTTAAATTGTTGACCATACTAGGAAGTTACAATTAAAATTGATAATTTTGTACTTGCCTTCTTCAGTGCTAATTTTTGACAGATTATTATAGCTATATATGTTTTAAATATATAAAAAACTATTAATTAATTCAGATTTTAATATAAGTAAAATTAGGTAAGATGATAACTTATCAAAGTCTTCTAATGTCAATATTTCCATTCATTGGATAAAAGTATAGTATAAAACTGGCAAGCTAATTGTGTAAAGCTATTACATAGTTTTGATTATTCACTCTAGCTAGCTCTTTTTGCTAGTTGATCAACATGGTTTACAACACTCCTAGAAATTTTGTAATTTGTGAAACAGCTGTCATGTCATACATTATAGATGATGCATCATTCATATAGAGATCTTGAGCGCACTTTCTTCTATAGATATGTGATGTAAATTTTTAATTAATTCTGACTCCAACTCAAAATGTTTCTAGTTCAGCCACTGCTATCAATTAAAAAAACATTTTTAATAATATCTATTTAGTGGGACAAAATTAAATATTTGACAACATTATTTTTTGCTTTGAGAATTCTAGTGTGTCTGCTAGTCACCAGATATGAATTTAGCAGAAGAAAGAAATTAAAAAATCGATGTTCTTAGAATGTAATATTCCGAACAATAACTGGGGTAAGGGTATATTTCAAATTTCAGATGAGAATCAAGCATGTAAGAACCCAACGTATGAAGTTATTTCCAAAACTGAGAAGATGAAGTTTGGAGAGACGTTATAGAAAATATTTTCGAATAGATTAGACAACAAATATTTTCGAAATATTTCAAGTTTGGAGGAATAATTAGACATTAAATCATTTTCGAGTTTGGAGATAAATTAGACATTATATTAGAATTATAGGGAAAATATTTTACAGTGAACAACTAAACAGAAATTGAACCCGTGTTTGTGAGGAGTGTCTTGATTCTTTGTTGTGTTACTCGATTTTATCGCTAACACCAAGCAAATTATTTTTATTTTTATCTTTTTACACCAAGAAAATTAAGAGTAAGTAAATAACTAAATATGCAATTCGTTGGAGCATTCACGCGACGCGCTTTCATTGGCTCTCTCTAACACGTAAGTGGCATTGCCGTTTGAACGTAGCTATTGAAGGAGTACCACAAAGCAACTTTGCTTAGATTTGTTTGTATAACAAAACCCTAAGAAAACCATTCAAAAGTGAAACAAAACCCTAAAAATAGGAAAGTCCAATACACAATAAATTTAAAAGTGACTCTAAAGAGAAGAGATTTTGTCTTCATCAGCCAGCTATCATCTTGATCCTTCCAGATCTCATACTTTCAATAGGTAATTAATTGGCTAAATGTTTTTCGATCTTCTTTCTCTAGGCAAAATTTCTCTATTTAAGCAATAGTCAATTCATTTTGAGAAAAATAAATCATATCTTTGCTAGATTGGAAAGTATCCTGAGATTGAGATTTGTAAATTATATGAGAAGATGAAGTTTGGAGAGACGTTTACGGAGTATCTACGTGGAGAAGAAGAGTGGTTCCTGGAAAAATGTCGTCATGTTGAATATAAGAAACTCAAGAAAGTGCTAAAGAAATGCAAGACGACATGTAACACCACAAGATCTGCTGATGAACACAACAACTCATCGGCTACTTTGTCTGATTCATGCCAATGCCAATCTTGCCCTTGTACTTATACTTTCTCTCCCTTGCTGCCTCTCTTCTTCACCTCTTTAGCTTTGTAATCTTAGTGAAATAGTTGATCCATAGACAATGGGGAACGATCTAATACATATCAGAGCTCAAGCCTATGGTTCTACTCCTGTGGATCATTTAGATGAGCAGATAGATCTAACAAAGTATGAAAAGAATATGTCAATCAATTTACTGCAGTTGGTTTTGACTTAAAGAAAATCAATGTTTAAGAAATTGCTAGGCAGTCGTTAGATGTTTTATAGAGGAATAATGTCTATGTGATCGCCTACACTGATTTTTTTTATTTTATTTTTAACTTTTTGATAACCGATTTGCTGCCTATGTACCACCTAGACAAAGGACTAATATGGTATAATAGAGTACAGTAGATCACCCCCATGGACTATTCTTATTGTATAGTGGCCCATCTTGTATTTCTTAGTTTGAACTAGTTGCACACCTAATAAGAGGTATCAGAACTTATGGGTAATCAAAATGTTTGTTTTGTGAATATATTTGTCTTCTTTTCTTCTTTATTTGAAATTAGGTTGTTAATGTGGAAGGTGATATGTTACAATGTAGGGTGTGATGAGATGTTCTTTGAGGAGCTGATGAAGGAAGCTTCTGACATAGCAGGATTCTTCAAGTCAAGAGTTAGGCATCTTCTCCATATTCATGTTGCCACTGGGATGCAAAGATGCATGATGCGTCTACGCAGATGCTTCACGGACGAAAAACAAGCTTTAATCCAAGAGGGCCAAATCTTGATCCAATACATAACAATGAATGCAATTGCCATACGTAAAATCCTAA
Source organism: Moricandia arvensis (assembly GCA_905132765.1). Lineage (NCBI taxonomy): Eukaryota > Viridiplantae > Streptophyta > Magnoliopsida > Brassicales > Brassicaceae > Moricandia > Moricandia arvensis. The sequence continues at coordinate 43,696 of CAJHQP010002966.1, read as the reverse complement.
AGAAATATGACAAGGTTAGGCTTATTAAAAAGAATGAAAAAAATGTATTTGAAAAAATGGGAAAGATAGTTAAACTGGTTTTGAAATGTTTTCAGGTGCATGGCTCAGACAATGGTAAGAACTTCAAGTTGAAAATGCGAGCAGAACGTATAGAGCTCTTGCACTCACCTTGGCTCATAGAACTTGGAGCCTTTTATCTTAACTCTGGGCTTGACAAAGTTGGAAACTTTAAGAACTCGTTTGGCCGTGTCTCATGTGAAAATCTCAACGAAGATCAACCAGTGATGAAGCTCATGCTGCCTAACACAACAGAGCTCGAGTTTGATCTAACTTGCGCAATTTGCCTGGTAACAAAATTGAAAAAAAAAATCATAAACAAATAATTTACATTTTTAAATCATTTTCTCACATGGAGGTCAAGATTAATAGTTTTTTGTTGATTTTTTTGGCAGGAAACGGTATTCAATCCCTACGCTTTAAAATGTGGTCACATATTTTGTAAAGCGTGTGCATGCTCGGCTGCTTCTGTAATGATTTTCCAAGGCGTTAAAGCAGCACCAAAATGTTCCAAATGTCCCAAATGTAGAGAGGTTTGTGTTGCAACATTAGACATTTTTTCTTCTCTCAAGTTTTGTTTCCATTATCTATAATGAGGTGTTGATTGTTACATGTGGTATGCAGGTTGGAGTTTATGCAGAAGCAGTTCACATGATCGAACTCCACCTTCTGTTAAAGATACGGTGAGACAAATCTCTAATTTAGATGTAACCAAACCAGTATATGGGTCAATTAAATTTTGAAATTTTGATTATATTATATAACTACTAGATAACTAATGTTTTCGTTTGTTTAATTACTATAAGATGAAGTTTTAAACTACTTTCTAATATTTCGTTGAAATTTTTTTTTCTAGTAATTCAAATTTCTAAAAGCTTACAGTTTGAATTCATCCTAAATGAGTCTTTCAAAATTATCTCTGTTTTTTTTCCTTGAGGTGGTATATATATTATTCATACTTATATATATACTATAAGCACTCACATTTTCTATCCATGGACGTCAATATATCATGAAGTCAATATAAAGTTTATTTTTCTCAATAATGATGTGTGTTGCATAATCTTTTTTGCAGATGCAACGAGTATTGGAAGGAGAGGATAATGGAGGAACGGTCTGAGATGGTGAAGCAGTCGAAAATCTTTTGGAACGAACAGACCATTCATATGATCGGTTACTAGTCATTTACTTCTTCAATTATCATAACTTATTTTAAACTAAAACAAAAGTGATGAGAAAAAAAAGAGAATAATTGTTTCTACCATGCCCCATACATTATAGATTCAACTGAAGAAAAAAACAGTACTAATTAGGAATATATATGATGTTCTGGATACGTTATGATCATTTATTACTATAGGTTTACCAAGCATGATGTTCTTTTATAATAAGCTTTTACATTTACTGATGTATTTTTAACACATATTGTAGGAAACATTTCCTGCTTAGACTATATAATTATATGAGAGCTGTTTTATAAAAAGAGAAATTCAGAACAGAAGGATCAAAATAAGAAGTGAGGGCTACAAATTAATAAAACTTAACCATAATTAATAGTTATTAGTTAATATTCATAAGTTATGCCTCAAATAACATATAGGGCAAATCTCTCAAATAGCCATTTTTGAAGTTTTGTCACAAATATAGCCTTCAAAAACAAAAATGACAAAACTAACATTTTCCTATTTTCAAAAAATTAATTTTTATATTATTTTTTTTAATTTTAAACTTTACCCCCAAAACTCCACCCCATAAATCTAAACCCTAAGTCTAGATTAGTTAACCCAAGGGCTATAAATGTATATTAGTCATTTTGTTAATCCTCAAATAAAAGTTATTTTGGTCATTTTTCTTCTTAAAGGTTATTTTTGTGACAAAAACTTTTTTAGGGCTCTCATTTCTCTAACACATATATCCGTGGGCCGTGGCTACTCAAACACACATCCTTATTTTGTTTTTAATTTCCTTTATTATTGTTGATTTTCCATTTGCTTTTGTTTCTTAAGTTAAAAAGTCTGAGCTGAGACTTCTCTCGCCTTTTCAGTCATCCAGCCGGTTTTAGACACATCGTGATAAAACATTGGCATTAAGCCTTAAATTTTAAAAAACCATCCCCTCCATTTTAAATATAAGACGTTGTTGAAATGTGCTCATAAATTAAAAAAAAAATTAGTTTCTTATATTTTTAAAATAAAAACATCATTAACTATCTATTTAACCACATAATTGATAATAAATAAAATATATAGTATCATTGGTCATTTAAAATTATTTGTTAATAAATGTTACATATAAAAAATTAAAAAATCATATAATTTGGAATAAATTTTTTTTCTCTAAAACGTCATCTATTAAAAAGGAGGGAGTATTATATAATTGCGCATGGTTCCAATTTTGTTAAATTTGTTTAATTTAATTCTCATAATTTTTCTTTATTATCCGATTTAGTTTATCTCCGAATTCTTCTTTATCTTTCTTTGGTTTTCATTTTGTTGCCAAGTCTATATTTCTTCAAGACTATAAAATACATTTATGCAACATATGGCTAAAATGGTCCATATTTAGGTAATGAGCAAAACATGAATAAACATAGACAAAACCATTTCATTTTTTCAATAAGGAATGCAAAAAAAAATACAAGTCTCCAGAAGTTGTTTATAATAGACGTATGGCCATGCTACGATCACTAATTGTTCATCATCCATTAATCCTCATCCACTAATTACCTCCTCCTCTCATCCTCCTTCCATCAGAATCAGCACATGAGATTTTCTAGGAATCAAAACCATTCGACCAAATTCAAAAAAAAAATCCACAGAGTTTCTCATCAAGAATTTAGCTTCCATCGTGCGGAAGGAGATAAACAAATTCCACAGAGTTTCTAGGTCATCTCATTACGTTTGTGTCGAATTTTAAGACACAAAAAAACTCAATGGATGCGTTGTTGTTGAGTGGTTTGTGTCGGAGAGAAACGGTGATCACGAGGTAAGAGAGACATATAGAAACAAAGAGAAGGAGAAACAAAACTAGGGTTTGAATGGGAAACACATGCACTGGTCCTAAACTGAACCCTAATGGGTTCCTTCAATCCGTTAGTGCCGCTGTTTGGCGTAATCAGAAACCAGACGAGAGCCTCGAGAGCAACAAGGACGACAGCATCAAGAAGAAGAGCGTTCATGGCGATGACAACGCTTCCTCCGCCGTGGATCCACCTCCAGCGACGGTGCCAACTCCTAGCACACCACCTCCTCCGGTGAAAATGGCCACCGAAGAACCACCAAAAACTACCAACAACGATGAGAATCCAAAGCCTAAGAAAGAGGCACACATGAAACGTATGGCGAGCGCGGGTCTACAAATAGACTCGGTGCTCGGGAGAAAGACAGAGAATCTCAAGGAGATATATAGCGTGGGGAGGAAGTTAGGTCAAGGTCAATTCGGAACCACGTTTCTTTGCGTGGATAAGAAGACAAACAAAGAACTCGCTTGCAAAACCATTGCTAAGAGGAAACTCACGACCCCTGAGGATATAGAAGATGTGAGAAGAGAGATTCATATAATGCATCATTTGTCTGGACACCCTAACGTGATTCAGATCGTTGGTGCTTATGAAGACGCGGTAGCTGTTCATGTCGTGATGGAGATTTGTGCAGGTGGAGAGCTGTTTGATAGGATCATACAGAGAGGTCATTACACCGAGAGAAAAGCTGCTGAGCTTGCGAGGACTATTGTTGGTGTTATAGAAGCTTGTCATTCTCTTGGTGTGATGCATCGTGATCTTAAGCCTGAGAACTTCTTGTTTGTTAATGGAGATGAAGAAGCTGCTCTCAAGACTATAGACTTTGGTCTCTCTGTCTTCTTTAAACCAGGTAAGAGCATCCGCAGTGAGAGTCTCTCGAAAACTTGATGGGGATGACCTAATGTTCTTGTCTTTAATTACTTGTAAGTGATATCTTTGGATTCTACAATATTTAGCTTCATGTTATGGTTTTCTTTCCATAACAGGAGAAACATTCAGTGATGTAGTTGGGAGCCCTTACTATGTGGCTCCAGAAGTTTTAAAGAAACATTATAGTCATGAATGTGATGTTTGGAGTGCTGGAGTTATTATATACATTTTACTAAGTGGCGTACCTCCGTTTTGGGATGGTAAGAGAATGTTTGATTCATGCTTATAAGAATGTTCAAATGGTGGTAGTAGAGAGGAGATTGATTGACTTTATGATATTTCAGAAACGGAGCAAGGCATCTTTGAGCAGGTTTTGAAAGGTGATCTTGACTTTGTATCAGAACCATGGCCTAGTGTATCAGAAAGTGCAAAAGATTTGGTTCGTCGGATGCTGATCAGAGACCCTAAGAAGCGAATGACAGCTCATGAAGTTCTCTGTTAGTCTTCTTTCTTTCCTAATAAGTTCCATCTTTTCTTTTGTAATCTAAAAGTGTTAGAACAGGACTACTTACAAATGTTATAATGTTAATTATGTTGCAGGCCATCCCTGGGCTCGAGTGGACGGTGTTGCTCTTGATAAACCTCTTGATTCTGCTGTTCTCAGCCGTTTGAAACAGTTTTCTGCTATGAATAAGCTCAAGAAAATTGCTATCAAGGTTGAAATTTAATATCACTGAAAACCAAAAATAGTGTACATAAGGACTAGATATAGGGATTTATATTTCCTTAGTTGTTCTACCTCAATTTAGTTATCGAGACCACTTCAAGTTTGAGCATGTAAAAAAAACTAAGCATCGGTAAACTTACATAAAGTTCTCTCCTTACAATGACATCATTTTGGGCTAAGACCATTTAAATCACTAACCATTTTATCTTGACGTGACATGTATTTTATTCAGGTGATAGCAGAAAGCTTGTCAGAGGAAGAGATAGCAGGACTGAAAGAAATGTTCAAGATGATAGATACAGACAATAGTGGACACATCACTCTCGAAGAACTCAAGAAAGGCTTGGACAGAGTTGGTGCTAACCTTAAAGATTCAGAAATATTAGGATTAATGCAAGCAGTAAGTCTCACTTCTCTACTTGCCTTGTACTATAAGATCCACTAAAGCTATCAAATAAATTGGAAAAAAAATATTTTCAGGCGGATATAGATAATAGTGGGACTATAGACTATGGAGAGTTTATAGCAGCGATGGTGCATTTAAACAAAATACAAAAAGAAGATCATTTGTTCACAGCTTTCTCATACTTTGATAAAGATGGAAGTGGTTATATAACTAGAGACGAGCTCCAGCAAGCTTGCAAGCAGTTTGGCTTAGCGGATGTTCATCTAGACGACATTATAAGCGAAGTTGATAAGGACAATGTAAATAAAAGTTTGCTCTTGCTTTCAGTAATTACTTAGAAGCACTATTATTGTTTAAGTGATTTCCATATGTGTGTTGTATTTTTTTTTGTCAGGATGGAAGAATAGATTACAGTGAGTTCGTGGAGATGATGCAAGACACTGGATTTGGCAAAATGGGTTTAAGGGTGAGTTGAAGAAACAAAGCAAGCACCTCACTTTCCACCATTTTTCTAATTAAATTATGTACATTTTATAAGTATGCTTGATCATAGAGGTTTCATATTCATTTTCTGTGTTATATTCTTTTTTTTTTTGGTGAAAATTTGTGTTATATTCTTAGTAGGCCAAAGTAAAACTACTCTATAGAATCTTGAATGTAAAATGTTCTGTATGTTACTATCAAATTACTGTACATATGTAATATGTTTTAGATTTTTGTTGTTGTTGCATGCTTTTGTCAGACACAAATAAAATGTGGGTATTTTGACATAAATATAAGCTTTCAAATTGTTTTCCAATGTATCAAAACTTATTTCACAAAAGCGGATAAAATAACTAACAGACTCGAGGTAATCATTAAAAACATCTCTTGTTTTTGACACTGGCATGGAAATAATTAGATCTTTAAAGATCCCATCGAAGTAGTGAAAACAGGTATGAACTAAGCAGATCTTTGACATGTTCTGTCTTTCTACTGGAAAAGGTCGCAACACATATATAGGCCACATTGTTAACGAGTGCATTTTCTAAAACATGCACACGTGGTACGTGATACACTGCAAGAACTACACGTGTTAAATACCCATCTCATGTTTTACTTAACCCATTCACCACTTTCACTTCTTCAGTAATCCAAAACAAGATGGGCTCAGAGACTTTCTTGGAAGTGATTCTGGCGATTCTCCTGCCTCCAGTCGGCGTTTTCCTCCGGTATGGTTGTGGGGTAAGCACTAATCTAATTACATCATTAGTTTAAATCATTTTCTTGTCTTGTAACTAATCAGTAAATGATCTCATGAATACAGGTAGAGTTCTGGATATGTTTGTTGTTGACTGTGTTTGGTTACATCCCTGGGATCATCTACGCTATCTACGTTCTTGTAGGATGATTACCAAGTTAATTATCTTCTTGTACAGTTTTCATCTGAGTTAGCCTTTGCTGTTTCTCATCTGGTCTGGCTTGTAATAAAAACTATCCCCTTCTCGCTAAATAATAAATACTATTTTTGCTTTTTTGTGCTTAATTTTTATAGGAACTGCTTATCATCTCACTTAGGGTTAGCAATTTATCTACTGCTATGAGCTTTGGATCGGTTTAGAAAATTTTTAGACGTCTAGTCATATAATAGCCAATCGCATCTCTACTTCACTACTTTAGAAACAAAAGATACACAAACATATATATAGATCATATGCTACTGTACCTAATACTTGTGACTTGATTAAGTTTACAATTTATCACCAAGATCCCATGTTCAAACCCCTCAAGAGAGTAAAAACCTTAAATTACATTGTCGGCTAAGGAGAAGGATCAAAGTGAAATCTAAGACTGGTATGGGTTTGGTAACGATGAACACATGAGAAGATGCTTGAGGAGCATAACAAGGAAGATCATTCAAGTAATAAGAGGAGAAGAGAGCCTTATGGCCCCCAGTGCAATATAGCGATTATTTCTATATAATGGATAGCAAGATGCTAAAATTATGAAACCTTTGAAAGTCCATAAAATCTGTAAAGACTTGAATGAAATTTTTTGAAGAGTGAGATATCACATACATAAAAAACAAAAATTTCGATGTGGGGAAAATGTCATAAAATAAAATAGGAGAACCATTCATCACCAACTTGTAATTATAACAATAGTAAATATTGCAAACGATTCCTTGCAACGCACACAAGACCAACGTATATTCGCTATTGCCCGTTTTCACTTGCGCGTTTTGCGTTGGCCCAAAACGTTAGGGGTTTCTTGTGGAGAAAGCGTCCCAAGTTTGGACTTGTGTCTTCTTCTTCTGTTTGCAGAAGCATTTGGTTCTTTGTTTTCTTTGTCTCCGTCATTCTCCTGTTGTAACAACAGTTATATAGTTTTTCATGAAAACCACAAGAAATACATATAATATTTGCTAAGTTTTGTTAAAATATGTATTTCTTTGGAAGCTTACCGAGTCGAAGAAACCCATTTTTGGCAAGGGTAACCTCAGACCAGAGGATGATGATGTCAAATCCTTCCCTGTATATCCTGAATAGGAAGATCGTATGATAGATTTTGATCCCTTATTCCCTTCACACAAAAAAGATGTAAAACTTTTTAAGGCCATTGATCTTTTGCTTATTGAACTGAACAAAAGAGATGAATCATGTTCTCACCGAGTTCACTTGCAACAACTTTCTTCTCAGGTTTAGCTTGACGAGGAGTCAAAGATTTGGAGGTTGAAGATGAAGACGAAGAAGGATAGAGTTTTGGTTGAGGAATGAGACTCAAACGTTGACTTTTCATCTTATACCATTTAGTCCTCTTGACAAACAAAACAAACATGTTAAATTTAGATAAAAGCAAACTGAGGAAAGAAAAAAGTGTCTTCAGGTTTGTTCTTTTTTTCTTTTACCTTGTCACCATCTGGTAACTTAGGTTGGATCTCTTGACCTCGCGGCTGCTTCACATTACTAAAAGAGGCTCTCAGGTCGTTAAACAGATCAAACTCAATGCTCGACACAGAGAATCTGCTTCCTTCAGTTGTTGTGGTCATGGAATCAGCAGAGTTGCGAGGCTGTGTGTTACTAGTGAAACCATTGTTCACTAGAGATAGTTCCTCCGCATCAAGAACACCTTATCAATATTAGCCAAACGTCAGTTTTTCAATATACAAAGTTGTAAGATCACATAGCTTAATAGACTTGTGGTCTGATTGGTATTTTCTGATGAATTAGTGGAGTTTATGTATATAGTTTGGTGATCCAGAAGAAAAATCTGTAGTAATTATTATTGAAAAATGAGATGAACGACAAAAAAAGAGTGGAAGAATGTAAGACCTGGCTCGGTTAGAAAAGCATTGTCCCAAGCAAAACTTGGACGAGTAGCTATGTCTGAAGAAACACATGCAAGTGTCTTCTTGATCGAGTCATTATGATGTACGTCAATCTCATTCTCGCTAATGTTTAAGCTCCCAAACAGTTCTTCATGATCCAATACTCCTACAACAAACAAACAAAAAAGCTGTAAAGTCGTTGGCATTGTATAAACTATTCTTGAGGAAAAAAAAAAAAAATTATTCTTGAGGGTTCTTGAATTTCACAATAGTCATTAAGAAACTGAGAGAGAAACCAGGGGTAGTGAAGAAGGCTGAGTCCCATGCCAAGCTTCTGCGATGATTACATTCACTCTCTGCATCTCTTATCGGTTGGGTAAAATCAACCTTTTGTCTTGCTGCTATGCAAAGTGAGAGAGAATGGTTCAAAAACATGAACAACTTATTTAAGATACGAGAGAAGGAAAGAGAAGAAGATGATTATACTCAGTGATGAATCCATTGACCTCTTGAGATTCTTGATTTTTGAAGAAGAGAAATTGAAAACTGATAAACTGAAGAAATGAGACATTACCGTAGGAGAATTTAAAGGGAGAGACAGATTTGAAAATGGGTTTTTACGTGATTTAAGCATTTTCCATTTACTCTCAGCAACATTTTCAAATCAACTGTAATAAATGTAATTATTTTTGTAGACCAACGTTTTATGAGAAACATTCGTTAACTTTTAGTTGTTGAAAAGTCTAATGTTGCAGTGAACAAAAGTTCAGTTGAATATGTAAGAAATGTTAATCCTGTAAATTGATTTCTAATCCATAGTTCGATAATGAAAAAATGTAAATGGAATAGTAATAAACTTTCATAACATTTGTCAAAAGAACCCAACAAAATTGTAACAGTGGGTCTGTTACCATTCAATTTTTGAAATCCATTAAACAAAGTTAAGATATCTGAGATGATTGTGGACAAACTACAACTAACTAAATAGCCAAAAGTTCTCAAATTATCACACAGCCGAAATTGACAATAAACCCGAAGTAAATCTCTAAATAAAAGTAGCCGACCAGCTCAAATCTAAACACAACATATTGATCTCTTATATCCCCTGCACATATTTTACAGAACTCCACGTTAGACAAAACTGTTCTAAAAGAGAGGTGAGAAGATTAAGGTTATGCATTGGGGGGAATAAGATCCAAGCTACAACTATACTTCATAAAACAATAATTACAATCAAACATAATCAGCAGATTTTACCTTGGTAAGTTGGTAAAGTTAATCTTTAAGGATTATGGGTTATACAAAGGTAAGTTTATAGTGCTTTATTGTAAAAAAGGTTGGATATAAAAACCTAGATGCAGACAGATTATTATGCTCTTCATCTGGTATACACAAGGCGGGAGTGAAAGATAGAGGAATTACTTGATCATTTTGGTGTTGTTCTTTATCTCTAGAGAGTTCACTTGCAACTTCTCGCCTCACCAGCTCTGTGTAATAAAGATGACCAAGTCAGAGCTAAGAACATGAATAAAAACTAAAACAACATAGAGAAAAACTGTAGCATTGGAGGACTCTATGCTACCGGCAGATCTTCACCAGAAACACCCCCAGCTGCATGATCTCTGTTATATCCATCCCCGCTCTTTCCTGAGCCCTTATTATCCCCCTGTCATAGATTTCACAGTAAAATGTCAGACAAGAATGAGCAACTCTTACATGGAACTTCTCTCTGAGGGGTAAAATAAAAATAAAGTTGAAATGGTGGCATATGGGATGTATTTACCTCCAACTGCATCAGGAGGATTGTTTCAGCAACCATACATACACAGGGAAATGAAAAGACCCAATCAGTTTAGCGTAGCAAGAGCTTAAAAACCCAAAAGAGTAAATAAAATGTCTATTATTTCTTCAAAAGTTTTCGACAAGCAGATACACATATTATGATTGTTGATCAAGATCAATCTTTCTTGCCTTGTGTTGGCCCAAATTGTCAACACAAAACATATAGAAGTATTTGCTGGTACCTATCTCATGGCGAGTTCTGATGTTTACCAACAACAACTAATATGGCTTGAACTAAAAAAAAAAGTCTGAGGGGGTTAAAAGAAGTCAAATATAACTAACCTCCCTATACCTCGCAAGGTATGTCTTTAAGGGGTCCAGGTAATCCTCAAATCCTAACGTTGACATTGCCCACAACAAATCCTCACCATTCACAGTTTTCCTCTTCTCTTTCTGGCACTTATCACTTGCCCTGATTACACAGAAAAAAAATGATTAGAGATAAAACATATAACATTTGATTTATCACTGCAGTCCAGTCCAGTAATCAAGACAAGACCAGCAAAAGAGTCCAATGCGCAGTTTCTGCAACTGAAAACTGCAGATGGTAGAAAGGAGATAAAGCCAAGCTTATCATCTAGAAGGAACATATAATGTCATATTTTCACAGATTGTGTAACTTAAGTGCATCTCATGTCGTGATCAAAAATCATACTTTATGTCTTAAAAAGAACAAAAACGAGACACAAACATATTCATCTCGGAACAAGATCTGAGAATAAATATCAGAGAAAAGGTAAAGACTTTTTAACCTAAAACTCAATCTGAGAATCTAACTCCCAAGAAAAAAACAGAACTTTGTGTGTTTCTAGAGAGAGATTGAAGAGAAGAAACAACATACTCGCTGGTGACGAAGCTGATGAACTCAGAGACGCATTCCTGGACAGTGTCTTTAGCATCTTTACCGATCTTTCCGTTGGGAGGCAACGCCTTCTTCATGATCCTGCTTATATTGGCTATTGGTAGGTACCGGTCCTGCTCCTTAACCGAGCCGCCGCTTTCTCCGCCATATCCGCCGGGGCTCGAAGGTGTATCCGCCATTTACTTGGAATTGGGAGGATGATTAGTTAGGGGCTTTAGAGAAGTCGCACAGAGATTGGAGCGGCTGCTGTTAAGGCAATACTGTTTTACATGAATGATTCTGTTCTTTGTTTTACTTTATTACAAAAACATTCACTTTGAGTTTAGTTTATGCCAATAAACCGCATGATTAAACCTTTTAATAACAAAGATAATTAAAAAAAAGAGTACTAATTCAATCACGTGTGGTTTATTTTATATTGCACAGTATTTATTAGGGATTGGTGTTCGATATCCAAGATATTTCAGATATTTTTGATTTAGATATTTCTCATTCTCAGCTAGGTTTTGGTAAACTATAGGTTCGATTACATTTTATATTTTGTATATATTTGAATTAACTTCACATAACGGATCAAATCTAACTATATAATCTCCTTAGCTCAATATATGTTCAGGACATCGAATAATTTTATAAATCACATCAAATTTGAGTTTGGATATTTTAGATGAATTCGAATTTAGGTTCTGATATTATACCCATCCCTGGTATTTGTATAGAGGTTCACAAAAATCATTTATTATACATGAAAAAAACTAAAAAAAATAATCAAAAATTTACATGAATGTATACTCTTTTTGTTTCTACAAAAAAAAAAACAAAAATCAACTTGTTAGAGCTTTTAGGGGGTTGTAAACAATGACTTTGTTACTTAATGGTATCATGGAAAGGGTACAATACTATCACAGTGAAGACTGCCTACAATCTAAACAAGGTCTTCAAAAACTCTAATGAACTTTGAAAGTCATGGATAGGATAGGACTCGACTCCAAACACTCCCCGTACTGTAATCTAAATTACTTTTATATATCTTTTAGGTGTGATTTATAGATGTCATTTTCTATGAGATTGATCTTAACTTGCTTGACAGTTACCACTAAGAATGGATCATTGTATAGTATATTCACTGATGCATAATGTGTTTCCACTGCTCATTTGCTAATAAGATCATTTCGTTAGTCTCACTTTCAGAGCACAACCTCATCTCATAGGCAATATCTTCATTTCCAGATATGTTTCGAGTCCTTTTGAGTCACACCTCTAAGCAAGAGAGTGGTTCCAATAGCGATAGCAGTAAACTCTAATCAAAGTAACATATACGTACGTCAGGCTTGTCATAATCATAACCAAAGTAAAAGGCTACACAACATTTGATACACTGTAGTTTTTTTTGTTCCATACAATATTTGTGTTCCAATAATTAAATTGTCCACCAATCATTTAACTACCCACCTTTTCACCTCCACCACATTTGTTCAAGTTGCATCCTGTAAAAGTCATCAAATTGCAAAAAAAAAAAACAATAAGCATTAAACAATCTTGAAGATGGACTCGCATAGTAAACTGTAACCAGACACATTTATAACTACTACTACTACCTTGTCACCCTTCTGGTTTATTTTTCTCTGCTTCCAGATTCCAATGTGGCAGAGTTTCAAAAGCATTGCAACTGGTAGTTTGCATAGTAACAACCGAGCTGCTTGCAAAGCTGTTGTTCTCTAATCCTTGATTTGGAATCATATCGGTTTGATTCAAGTTTGGCTGTGAAGAACCCATCAGTGTCCTATCAAATGGTAAGCTGTATGGTTTTGCCACAACCATAGGGTTCATTCCTGTCATTCTTTTCACAGTATCCTCCGCCATCTTCACCTACACAGGTTTTAGAAAAAACACTGGGGATCATAAACTTGAAGGCTTGCAGAAGATAAAGAGCAATATATTATATATGTACCTTTGTTCTCAATGTCTCAATATCAGCTTTTAAGATTCTGTTGTCAACAACAGCGGTATTAAACTTCTGATTCACGTCACTAAGACGCTTAAGCAAAGTTGAATGCTCACCACGTAATTGACCAACCTACAAAGATTAAATCCTCGGATTACTTCTCTCATGCATGAGCAACTATTGCAATGTCAGGACAAACCTGTGTATCAAGCTCATTCATGTGTTCTTGCTTTCTTCTTCTAGAGCGCCTAGCAGATTCTCGGTTAGAAAGCATCCTGTGAAATTAAGCAAACTAACAAGTCAGGACAGAACTAACAACTAAACAAGATATCAAGGCTTTTGTTTTCAAGATGTGTACCTCCTAGCACGCTTAACATCGGTGGGATCAGCATTGTCTACTGTTTCTATGTCTCCATCAGGATCTTCCTCATCAGAATCATCCCGTGATAAACCACTCGTGACTTGCTTGAACTGAACATCTCGTTTTTTCTCTGTGTCTAGTGAAGGAGCATCACTAACGGATGAAACAGCAGGCGACATTTGTGACACAACAGGACCTAAAAGGTATAAAAAGGATCTCTTTGTCATGTTAAACGGCAAAAAAAAAACTAAAAATAAAAAGAAGGATCTAGCAAGAATGAGTATAGTATTGAGTATGCAGAATCTACAAACTCATACAACATAGCACAGTGTAACATGATTTAAGACTAAACTAAAGTCCAATATGGAACAGAAACACCCTGATGGTGACTCTTTAGTCTTTTTATCATGAAGTCACCATCGCCTACTCAAATAAACAGAGGAACCCAACAAGCAGAGATACAAACAGGGTAACAAACCTTGAGTCTGAGATCTAACCGGAGAAGCCTGTTTTTGATTAACAGATGATGCACTCGAATCTTCCGGCATCACACTAGCCACCTGTGCCAAACCAAACAACCAAAACGGTATCAAAAGAACTTTTCTTTCTGTATGAAAACGTAAGAGATTGACAAAAGACTAACACGAAGCGCAACAGCAGCGCAAGCGAGATCAAGCTTGCTCTTGAGAATCGCTTGGTAGTGGCTAGGATCCATCTCCTCAACAGACGACGACCGAGCTTCTTCTGGTTTTGTAACGGACGACTCAGATTGAATCTGTGGAGATGAAGATGCGGAGATGGAACTCCCCGCGGGGACAGATATCTCTTCGAGAAGCATCTGGAAGGTCCACTCCGATTGGCTTCTGGTCAAACCATCTCCCGGAGATAGAGGCGGAGACGGTGGTGGTGGTGGCCAGAAAGAATCGGTGGAATCATCGGCGGAGAAACCAGACTTCATCGCTCTCTGTCTCTCTCACCTACCCAAATCTCCTGAGATTTTTTTTCCAGTCTCTTTCTCTATCTTCTGTGCTTATAAAATCAAAGGTTACACGTGTCAGTTTTGTATTGGATGTATGTCATAGAAAGAGAAAGGGGATAGCATGTGTGTCCGACTCTTACATAAAGCGTGTGAAGTGTTCCTGTCTGGATGTCCTAACTCCTACGTGGACCTGTCTAAAAAATCAAAGGTTACACGTGGTTCATTTTTATTGGATATAGTAATTCTGTAGAAACAAAAAGATTGACAGTGTGTGGGTCCTACGCAATCCTGTGAAGTGTTACTGTCCGTCAAAACTCAAAAGTCTTACGTGGAAATATTATCCGAATCCAACATCCATGATCCAACTAAATCATTCGGATATCCAAAATTTCAATTAGGATCCATATATTCTCAAGGTAATATTCTATCGATTAAATCAAATCGTAATCCTTCTTAACAGAAATTTAATCTTTCAGAAGGATGAATGAATTATCTTTTGTTGTATAATATTTTCAATCATTAAATCGATTTAGTTTTTTCGTTTGCAAAATAAATTTTTCGTTAGTTAAGCTATGTTTATTTTCGGTATCTTATGGTGGATTTCTTAACATAATTTAATTTTTTTTTAAAATATTTTTTTTGCTAAGAAACGATTCTTAGTTCTCTTATTGAAAAAACGGTTCTTATGTTTTCTTAATTAAAAGTTAAGAAACGTCTCTTAAAAAAGTTAAGAACTATTGGTAAGAAACCTCCAATAAACATGTTCTTAGACCATGATTAAAAGAAATCTTTAAGTGGATTTCTTAAGGTGTAAGACCTATGAACAGTGTAAAAATCGGTTACAAAAAACTATAAACTAAGAACATCTTTAACCAAGGATGTTTATCCTTCGTTCCCACAAAAACACTAACTCTAATACAAGCAACATTGCTCATTGTTCCTAAATAAGCAATGATTCTTGTACTGTTCACGGGCTCCACTAACACATGGCGACCCGTGAATGGTTCGTTATATTTATTTTTTTTAATAAAAAAATAAAATAAAAATAAACAATCCAAATAGGTTGTTTGGTTTAAAGATGCTTTAAAAATCGATTTTTAAGAATTTTTTACACTGTTCACGGATTCCATTAACACGTGTCAGTTCGCGATTAATTCATTTTAAAAAAAAACTAAAAAAGAATTAAAAAACCCAAATGGATTTCTTAGAGTTAATCGTGGTCTTGATTTTATCCATCTTTTGTTCGTTTGAATAAGATTTTATTCACTTCGCTATTTCTCTAAGCATGCTTGATTCTGTCTTGATCGAGAATAATCTTCTTCATTTCTCAACTGATGTGATATACAACTCAATCAACAATTGAAATGAAGTTTTTCGGAGAATAAAGAGGTTGGAGATTGAAATTGATTTGGTTGGGCTAGGTCAGGATAAGTAAAATTGGATCTTTTGACGTCTCGGCGACTGTTCTGCATCTAATTAATTCTACTACCATCTTTCAGATTTAAAGATTTAGGGTGAATGATAATCTGATTTTGGTTTTTGGAGTTTAAAAGCAAAATGTTCGAGTCGTCGAAGCTTTGCCAGTTAAAAGTCCGGTTGAAATCGTTAAAGACGGTGATCCTCCTACGGTCCATTTAATTTATGACATGTGTTATTTGTTTTCCTCGTTAATACACGTACTGTAAACGTGTCAATTTATGTATTTTCCTCAATTTGGACCTTGTACCATGCTCTTACCATTGGAGTTTATTACAAAATTGGGTTGACAGAAAAACAAAAATCAAATGGTAAAAATTATTTTACTTCGTCTCTCTTTTTTCCTATATTATTATATTTATTGTGCATAAAAAAAATGTTCTAGGATCATGCATATAAATTAAAAAATATTTAATTTTGTTTTTTTTTAAAAATAAAAACATTATTAATTATTTACCTAACCACAATTCAACCAATAACAAAATACTCCATCTGTTTCAAAATAAATGTCACTTTGATAGTTTTTACGAAAACTAAAAAAATTATATAATAAACTAATATATCCCTATTTAATATATGATTAATTAAATGATAATGATTTAAATAAAAATCTATTGGTTGTTTAAAATGGTAAAAAGTGGATTTAATGTACAAAGTTGTATTGAGATTGTAGAATGACATTAATTTTGAAACAAAATAAAAAGTCTAAAATGACACTTATTATAAAACAGATGGAATAAGAGTTATAAAATTATTAGTCATCTAACATTAATTACTATCAAATAATTTAGAATAAAAAAATTCTAAAAGTCAAATAAAAAAAACGAAAAAACGGAGGAAGTATATTATTATATTTATTAAGCTGAGTAATCGCTCCTTTATTTGATCACATACGTGCTCTGCAACAAGGAAAACCTGGTACACCTCACCTCACAAATAAGTAACGTTCATCATATTCTATTATATGTTGCTCAGATTATGGGAACACTAAGAAAAATGGCATTCAATTGACTCTAATCATGCGGTGACTAGGGTACATACCTATCATGTTCCACACGTGGACAGCAATTCTTGCTTGGTCAAACTTCAAGGATAATATCTTCCCAACTACCCTACGTCTCTTAGTAATTCAGGCAACGATTTACAAGCTCTGATTCGAAAGGAATACTAGACTCCACTCAGTTGCTGTGTCGTTTCCTCAAGCTGTTTTCAGAGACATTGACAGGCCAATATGTAGGTTGGAAACTTGATTATGATCACCTACTTTGCTGTTTTTATCCTTTTTGGTAGTGATTGCCTTAACGGCATTTTCCTTTGTACGTACATGTACAATCAGTTTCATTTTAATGATATTCACATACTTATCAAAAAAAATTTCATCAAATATATGATAACGATTCTACTAATTAATGATCTATATTACTCAAAACTTGAATACTGGTTACATACATATCAAACGTTACAACTTGTCAAAGCTTATCCATCGATCGGGTACAGATGTCGAAAAAGTTGGATGTTAAAATCTGTTAGTCGTAATTTGACTTTGAATTTGCAAGCTCTCACCGACATAGACGTATCCATTCTATAAATTGAACTCAAATCCCTTAAGACGAGCATAGTAATACATCACAACACTACACAGATAACAGAGGAAGAAACATGTCGATCGAGTGTCTTGGTAATTTTCTTGTCACTTAAACTCTAAGCTAATAAACTGTTGGCCAATAAAATAAAAGAAAACATCTAAGGCCTAAGCTAATATTCTTTATGGCTTCAAAGCATTTGGATTTGTTGTGGTTCAACATAATTATGCTTGCATTCTATAAGTAAACAAGTATGAAATAATGATATAAACATGACTCTTTAAGTTCCATGGAATTTTCCAGTCAGGGCATAGAGAAATAGGGAAATGAACCGATTGCTTAAAAGACATCACTATTTTATGTCATAGTTTTAGTTGTATCTAAAATATATCTACTATTAGTTGAGAAGTAAATTTGCTTATTTGTCATGCTTGCCATGATTTTAGATAATTTTGTTTATTTTTATGTTTTTAATAATTATAAATATATTATATATAATTTAAACGAAATTCTGTTAATAATATTATATTTTATAAAATAATATAATTCTTATTTATTATGTTGTAATCTTGAAAATATATTTTCTATTATAAAACTTTAAAATTAAGATATAAAAATTATAATTAAATACAAATCAAGCAAATAAATTTGTACAAATAAATGTTTATTTTTTTCTAATAAATACAAATCAAGCTAAAACATTTGTATAAATACATTTTTTAAAAAATATAATATGTGAGTGTTGTCATTTATAATTAATTTGATGTTTAATGTAAACTTTTTGAAAATATAAATAATAATTTATTATGCTGTTTTTTTAATTAATAAAACATAAACTAATAAATATTCATAAAAAAATTATACTCATATGTTCAGACAAAATATCTAGTTATAAAATTTTTATATAGAAAATAAGGCCACAAACTGTCAGTGAGCGTAGGACATTATAAAAAAAAATTAAAATGACAGAAGACCGGCATAATCGAGTGACTGGATGTTAATTGCAAACCATTTTCTTATGTGGTTGCTTTGAGTGCATGCAGGGAAGAAATCATGGCCAGAGCTCTTAGGGACAAATGGAGATTCTGCGGCTTCGGTAATAGAAAGAGAGAACACGAGAGTGAATGCAATCGTGATTTTGTATGGAACTCCTGTGACTGCAGACTTCAGGTGCGACCGGGTCAGGGTTTGGGTTGATGGAAACCGTATCGTCGTCATAGTCCCTACCACCGGCTAGACATGCATGTAGACCACGTACGCTGTTACGATCGATGTCTGTATAATACAGTAGTGCATGGTTGATAGCTGGTCATGATGTAAGTTATATATATCCTTAATTTGCGTGAATAATTACGGTTTTGGCTACCCGAACGGTTACGGATGTCCAAAGGACTAAAGCTATAAATAAATGTTTGTAAAGTGAATAAATTTAAGAATGATGTTCAGAATTAATTAGCTAGTAATCATTATTTGTCTCTCTTCTTTCCACATTTTCCTCTCAGTGTTGTGTTCTTATAATATGGTTCTAAGATTAATCAACAACCACATATTAATACAGCTTCACATCAACCCTCTTATAGTTATGCTAAATTAGCCATATGACTTAGGGAGTAAATAAAAAAGATCCAACCGTATGTATATATATATGTAAAATTAAATCGCTACAAAGGCAATTCTATGTGAATGTTACATAGTGCAGTGATAACATGCATCAATTAAAGATCCAACCGTATGTATATATATAAAAAATTAAATCGCTACAAAGGTAATTCTATGTGAATGTTACATAGTGCAGTGATAACATGCATCAATTAAACCACCAGAACGGGACTACACACGGCAGTCCACATGTCCAAAACTTTGGTTGCACTACACGAAACCTGCATTGAATTTAGCCATGGAAAGTAGTCAGGAGAGATTGCAAGGTCATGTTTAACCGAGTCTCTTAGTGGTAGAGTTTTTAACTTGATTTGATTTGACTGTTTTTTGTTTTACATTTTTTGGATACGAGACGTTTGTTATATCTCTTATTTAAGAGTCGATTCTTAAGTTTTTTAGTTAAAAGTTAAGAAACGTCTTTAGCGAAGCTAAGATCATGATTATTGGTGGTCCTTAAGACGGAGGTCCTTAGCCCTTAGGAACAGTTAAAGACTTCCGCCTTAAGGACCACCAATAATGTTGAGTAACCGCTCCTTTATCTGATCATGCACGTGCTCTTCAACAAGGACAATCACGAATAAGTAACGTATATCATATTCTGTTATATATTGGACTCAGATTTTGGAAAAAAAGCATATAAAACATCATCTCCAGAATAGGAACTGATGGGGAAAGAAATATGGCATCCAGACATTTGTTTATATGTACGTTATCTATGCATGGCATCCAAAAATGGCATCCGAAAATGGCATCCAAATATATGAACAGATGTTATGTAACGTATGTGATCATGTGCATGCATAATGTGTCGTTTCACATAATAATTTTAGAGGAAAATAAGAGCTGGATGTCCCTTTTATTGACAGTTGTTTATATGTACGTTATCTATGCATGGCCAAGACGTGGTGATGTTCCATAACAAGCTTCTCGTCAGGTAGAGCCGGGTCACTGCACATTTCACCCTCTCTGGTTTTTATTATTTATTCTATTTTTTTTCTTGATCCGAGATGCCAAACTACCTAATCGATGGGAAAGTTATCCACGGCTAAACAAACCTAATTGCTCACAATGAAAATTAAATACCTATATCACCTAACTACAAAAATGAACAAATATGAGTTTGTTAGGTTTCGAGCCAGAAATGTTTAGCAGCTTTTCAAGTTCGCTTACAACTCGACCATGGTTTTTAAATTTTAAATATAAAATTTATCTTAAAAATTTTATTATATAACTTTTGGTATTATGTTGTTTATTTTAGTGAGACTATGATTATGTAAATAATTAATGATATTTTGTTTAAAAATATAAATAATAAAGAGTTTTCTAAATATTAGTTTAATTTTTTGATAAGTATTAAAAAAACAAATTTTATTCATATATTTTAAAAAATTTGTGATGAAAACAAATATTAAAAAGCAGAAGGAATATTGCTAAGGTGTTTGGTATATACAAACAGAAAATGCAACTTCTACTTGGAATCTTCATATCACTCCTCTTATAGCTATGCATAGAAGCCATATCAGTTATAGATAAAACAGATCCAACCATATATATATATATGTATATAAAGTTAAAACGTTACAAAGGTAAATTCTATGTAAATGGTACAGAGTGCATCAATTAAACCAACTTTGATCAATTAAATCATCCTCTAGATTCTTCTTCACTTGAAATGTTTCCAGCGTCCAAAAATTGGTAGTAACGGGCAGAAAGCTTCTGATGATTTAAAACAACGAGCATGCCCGAGAAGATGCTTTAAGTAATAAGGCCAAGGAGGAGGAGGAGCAAAGTAGTTTACTCAGACCGTTCCCTGTTCCGACCATTCTTCTGGTTGTTGTACATCGGAAGAAGCCAACTAGACCCATGTTTCCTCTTTCCATAACACCGCCAATAAACCACACACAATGCAATTATGCAGACTATAGGAATCGCCCATCTATTCACCAAATATACAAACGTATTAGATAAAGCAGAGAGGTTGCGAGAAAGCTTGACTTGTTGTTACCTGTCCAAGTCGAGAACGGGGCTATACACTACAGTCTCCCATGTCCCAACAATGAAATGCCACACTGGGTTGTAATAAAGAGACTCTGCTGTCCAGAACATCCTTGTGTACGTCTCCAAGAATATGAAGAGTATCCATGCCGCCATTTCTAATAAAATGAATTTTATAATAAACCGTCCCACAATCACCATTACTAGCGAGAACGCAACAAGCCAGTTGAACAGTCTGTTATTGTATTCTTTGATGAACAGAGACCGTGCCTTTCCCATCATCTGCACACAAGCAGCATTAGCTATTAAATGTCTTCTAGTAGCGCTGAAACTGAAACACTCAATACTTCAAGGACAGTGTAGAGAGACGTGTGTGTACATTACCTTAGTTAATCTTAGCTCATAGTTTTGTTTCGAAGGGCCAACACATTGGTGTTCAAAACTTTGGTTGCAGTACACGAAACCTGCGTTGAACTTAGCCATGGAAGGGAGTCGGAGAGATTGTAGGTGGTCCATGTCATCTTCACATTTTGTATATAGCGCCTCACAGAGCTTTGATGATTGATATTCATTTGCAAGAACAAAGTTCTTATATACCTGAACAATATTTCCAGGGCACAAGCATGTATTAGATGGTAAAATTTGGAAATTTTTATATTAAAGAGACTACCAAAACCTAATCATCCCTTCGTTTTATACACTAAGCTAGCTAGTCTTTTCATTTTCACTTAATAAATATTCAGATTAGATACGGATTCATACCTCCTGCATTTGTTCATCCAACTGATCCACAGATTTCTTTGCATGCTGTCTTCCAAAATGCTGAGCATCAAATGCTTTTAAAGCTTCATCATGTGCCGTTTCATGGGCATTTTGGAGATATTCTTCAGCCATAGGTAACCGCAATTTCACCATCCTTTCATGGTACTGTTTCACACATCTCTCAATGATATCTTTATTGAAAATCTCAACTAGTGACCCTGTTGATGGGATCTCTCCTTTGTTTAGCGCATCCAATATCTGCAGATTAGAGCAATCAGAGATTCAGATTTGCAGCATATCAATAATCAGCGTGGAAGGAATCAAGCCAAATGTAGTGTTATCATTGTTTTAAGAAATTCTGAGCATAAAGCCATACAGAAGAAAAATAGACACTCACCTGTTCTAGGAAAGATATAAATTCCTTTCCATTTAGTGCTTTCCCCTGCACTATCTTTGGGCGGAGAATACTAGCAACGAGCTTTTTCAGCTGATCACGCCTTGCGACATAGGTAGAGTCCAGGTCCTCGTCCTTCAGATCACACAGCTTTGTCCTCATGAGATGGGGCTAAATAACAAAAACAAGGAGCAAAGTTATGATAACGTTAATACCTATCTACACATTAGCTCAAATAAAAGAGTGTTGAAGAATCCAACTCTTGCATTCCTAACCTGTGGTAAGCTAAAGGCTGTGCTGTTGTCACCCATTATAGCCAAGGAGTCCCGGATCTGGTTAACCTGAAAAAGGTGGATAACAAGAAAAGGTTCTAACTTCCGAGATAGTAGATGATTAGTGGTAGGATACAGAAAAAAAGAACATACCTGATCAATATTTTTGTTACCTGAAAACATAATAAACAAAAACAATCAATTAACAAGGGCTACTGCCTGAGAAATGGTCTAGGTACATCAGTTAAAGAATGGAAAAGGAACTCTGACCATCTTCATTAGGAACGTGTCTGAGAGCTTCATCCACCATTTCCTTCACAGATTTTCCTTCTGCATGAAGTTGGAATAGTGTTAGTCATGACCAGCTCACTTGCATACGAATCAAAGAAAATTGGAGAACTGAAATGGATCAGAGAACTAGCAGCAAACATAAACATAAAGTTTAAGCACTATTATGAAAGTTGTTGTCAAAAGCACCATGCACTCACGCAGAAAATCACGCTGGATAAGCCACAGAAGCTTTGAAGGTTCAAAAGCAACATCTTGTCCCTACAGCACATGCAGATAATAAGAGACAACGTTTTGAAGATTACCATCGATCAAGAATAACAGAAGCAGCGTTAGGGAAGTACCTTTACTCTGACAATTGAGTAGCATGGGCCAATGAAAATAGAAGCTAGTTAGTATTCATAGAGGCATTTGATTAACAAAAGAGAAGTGTAGAGTACTATAGAGCCAACCTTCCATAAAATTCTTCTGCTAACTCAACGGCAAAGGAGAGCCGAGAAATATCAGCTTCGCGGATCTGATGAGAACTCATATCAGAAATAACAACGTAGATGAAGTTCTATAAGACACTAGTTACTCTTATGTTTACACATCCTTATATCTAAACTTCCTATTACAAGATCAAGAGCTCATTCACCTTCCTACTACCTAGGACTTTCAAACACTTTGGTCTTTAACTTGACTAGTGGCATGGTAATTGACAACTTACAGTTTCAGGCAGATTATAGATAAGCACAGAACTCATAACCGTTGCCAGAGCAAATATTCTGCAACATATCAGCAAAACAATTTGATTCAATATCCAGAGTATCATCATATAAATGTACAGAAAGTAAAATGAATGGCTACCGATCGTCATAGACATTAGACTTTCCAACACTTTCGAATCCTTCAGTGTCGAGGTAAATAATGGAAGTTTTTACTCCGTCAATCTCTAGCTCTAGTGGTGTTCCCCATACCCAAATCCCTGTTCACAACAGTTAAAGTAGAATCCAACCAAAAACTTTAAACCTTTCAATAGCAAGAATGTATTTCCAATCAGAAGATGATGTTGTCCTCAATGCATTGGTGACATACCTTTTGTTTTGGTATCACGCATGTGTCCAACACCAAAACCTGATGTATTTGAAAGGTTGAATATGCAAGATAAATGTTCAGCATCAGAAGTTCTATACACCATGTCCTGATGATATACATAATATAAAAATGCAGAATCAAAATATTAGAGATAAGAAGCACCTTCATAACAAGAAAGGGAGAGAAGCTGATTGAGTAGAAAAGATTTTCCAGAACGATACGGGCCAATCACCTAATGTTTCAACAGCATAGAAAACAACAAGCAAAACGTGAGGACAGAACATATAAAACAATTGATAATGAGTCAAAACATCACACTCTCTCACATACCGCAACAGCAGCAATAGGAGTAGTGATTCTGCTAATAGCTTCCAAACCTTCTCTGCTAAGACGAAGCTTTGTATGATTCGGATCAGGTTCCACAATTGGGAAACTGCATAAGAACAAAATACCATTAGTATCAACAAGACTTCCCAAAAGTGTTTTGCCAAATCACCGGCTACAGTCTGATGACAATGAATTGCTACTAAGTCTACACAGTTTCTTGCAACAATATGGCTATAACAGAACCTAACACTTCAGCAACTAGTTGCAATAGACAAAAAAAAAAAAAAAGAAAAAGAAAATTGACGCATTATCACGAAACAAAAAAAAAAACATTTTTTTTACATCAGATTGCAATGAAACAAAACCTAACTGTCTACAGAATGAGATCCAAAGATTACATCATTCCGACAGCAGAGCAATGCATGCGGTCGGATACTTCAGAATCGAAAAACTTTAACCGAAATTCTCATTTATAAATCTGATGAACAAGAGAACAGGAGAAGACCAGACTTACGCTTGGTGAAAATTCTCGATCGAGAGAGACGTTTGCAACAAGAAGCAGAGATACAATAAGAAAACAAAGGGCCGTTGAGTAATCTCCATAATTTTTACCACCAAGAGACAGAACACGATTCGTTATCTACCCAATTGCTTGTGAGCAGTGCAGACTCGTGGAAGAAGAAAAAGAAGAAAAATGGATCTTGGAGGAGGAGGAAAGGAGGAAACTTGGGGAGATGGGTATACGTTAAGAATCGTGATTGCACGAGATCTTAGTTTAGATGAGGAACACTTGATTACAGGATTCGTCTCAAAGAGGGAACCGACGAAACCCCATAAATAAAAAATAAAAATAAAAACATATAAATTATTATAAATCATTTGATGTGCTGACTTGGTCTCTTAGGGTAAAATCGTAATTTCGGAACCTGTTTATAAGTAACATTATCCTAATCGCTTTGCAAAAGTCAGCGTATTAGTTCAAATCTCAAAAGAACAGTTGTTCCTAATCTCTAAAATCGATATTGCAAATGTCAGCTTATTACGTAGCACTGTTATCGTTATTTGTTCAAAATCTTAAAGAACAGTTTTCCAAGCAAAAACTAGTAGTAGTGTCAAGTTTTATATGCGATCAATTAATTGACAAAGAAAACTGAATGCCACAAGCTGAAATCGCAGAATCTAGCTCAAATCCAAGATCTACAAGATTCATCATAGCTATACTAAAGATCGAAATCAAATGTACAATGTGTAGAAAATGAAGCTTACATACAAGCTTTACTAAACCAAATACAATAACTAATATAAACTAGAATAAACCAGAGATATATAGTACCTAATAGGTTTCCAAGTAAATATAATTGGCAATGTAATTGGATGATCACGAGCGAGATGATGATTCTTATTGGTTCATTTTGAACCAAATCTCACTTTAGGATTGGTAATAAACCCCTTTTGGACTATCTAATTAGGCCATATTTATTTCCAGTCTATTAGGATGGGTTTTTAACTTAATTTGATTTTTTTTTTAAGTTGGTTAAGAGACGGTTCTTATGTTTCTTATTTAAGAGACGTTTCTTAAGTTTTCTTAGTTAAAAGTTAAGAAACGTCTCTTAGAAAAGTTAAGAGTCTTTACTAAAAAGACCTGCAATAAACATGTCCTTAGAATATAATTATCGAGAGGGAGGTTTCTTAAGGAGAGGCCCACCAAAACACATAAAACCAGTTGTCAAAAGCCCCAAATAAAGATCGATTGTTCGGAGTTTTTAATATTGTTCGCGGATCTCACCAACACGTGGCGGTTCGCGTTTGCTACTTTTTAAATTTTTTTTTTTGAACAGATAAAAAAATTTTTAAGAAACTGATGGTCTTAGAGCATCCGCAACGCAAGGTCCTTAGGGGGAGTCCTTAAGAAAAAAATAATTAAATAATTAGTGGACCCCATGAATAGTTAAGAATTCGATCCTTAAAACCCCTCACTAAGGATCGATCCTTAGGGAATCCTTACACTGTTCGCGGGCCCCCGCGACACGTGGCGGCCCGCGATTAGTTAAATTTTTTTATTTTTTTTAATAATCTGAAAATAAAAAAAAAAATAATAAAAAAAGGAATAGTTAAACACCATTGCGGATGCTCTTCGTCTACAAACAAGGTTTTGATATCATGTCACTTTCAAAGTAAAATAATTGACAATAAATAAACATTAAGTGGAATCTCAACAACTAGCTGTGACATGATCTTTTCATTATCTTTCTCTGATATAGACTTGAGACAATGATTTCGGAATGTACACGTCGCAGTGAAACTACACAGATAAAACTTTGGTGAAATATACACTCCAAGCCCCAAATTATAATATTACAACCCATCATGGTAAAAAGAAAATGTCATTCAACATCTTGATATGTTCAGCCTCAGCATGTCTCTTTGTCCCGAAAAGTGTTCCCTTTTCACCTCTAATTGCTTCACCTTTCGTTCGATACATGCATATACCTTCATTGCATATTGCTCCATATGCACTTTTTCTTCAAAGTCTTTTTGGATCTCTCTTATCAGCTTCTTTAGAACCTAATTAATTTGCAAGAATCATTACACTGGTGAGTCTAAAGTAAAGATACGTTAGTGCTCAAAGGAAAGAAAGTCATCTTACAACTATCTCATGCTCCACAGATTTTCTCAAACTGTCATGACTTGTGGGATTACAAACCGGTGCAAATTTTGAAACAGCTTTGTCTCTACACATCTTCTTCTTTCTAACCTCAAGAAGATCATTTACAGCTCTTCTGCTGCTAGGCCTTGGCAATTTTCGTTGATAGTAGCGTAACTACTTACATGGTGAGAAAATAAAGGTCAAGATGCCATACATGTTCCTAGTATGTAAGCTATCAATCTTGAGGGTTTAAGCTAAACAATAGTAATAATACCTCTCTGTTAATTTTTCCAAAATCATTGAAAATCGATGACTGTAGGCCCTAGAATAATCCAAAGCAAGTGTTATGGTATGTAAAATATGGTAAATTTTCGTTATACATTTAATCGTATGGATGTATTATCCGAGTTTTGGATCCGATATGAAATCCGCTATAAAACCGCTCTAGAAATTCGGATATTTGGAGGACCAGATCAGCATAGTAAATCTTAGTTAGATCCATCAAATGTTATATCCGGATATTTGAATCTGGATCCAAATTTTTTAAAATATATTAATCTTAAATTTTTGTTAAAAACTATTTATATAGTATATGTATAAAATCACAATTATAAGACTATAGTTTCATTTTATAATATTATTTATATATAAAATTTTAGGAACTATTTTATAGATTTTTAATTTTAGAATTATTTTCAATATTCTAATATTCTAAAATAGTTTTTATGAATCCGAACATCCACATATATTTAAATATTTAAAGATACATCCGATATCTCGATCTTGATGTGGATAGTTAAAACACGGATCCAGATCGAAACATTTAAAAATTAAGTTACGGATATCTGGATTCGTCAAACCCCTAATGAATGAATTGGTTCATCAATAAGAGCATAACTATATTGTTTGTTTGGGAAGAAATTTACATGATTGATGATCTCCTTTGTTTCTGCTGTAGGTAGCTTGTCAAGAATCTCCTGTAAACTCTCTACCAGTTGGTTGCAATAGTTCATGAAGTTTTCAGCCGAGCAGCAGAGACTGATAGCGCGGTCTCTCTCACAACGTAAGTTCCACCGCTGAAATTACCCACAAGAAATAAACCAATGCAACGGTCGTGATAAGCTTTGTGTGGTATGTTATAGGGTTTACGTGTATTAGAAACTTACTGTTGCTTCTGTATACTTGTGGCTTGCATGGAGATAATCTTTCTCCACCTTTTTGAGTCGCTTCTCAGCTTCTGAGTCATGTTTCTTCCCTTTGTTGTCTGTATTAAAACCAACACAAGTGGAGACTTTGTTGTTGCCCTGACGTGGATTACCCATAGCCTTTGTAGTGTAAATGATATGAACAGAAGGTGTTGACTCTTTAATATTAGTGATGGCTTCTTGTGTTGGGTTGAATTGTGTTTAGTAATATTTTGTTGACCTTGCAAGTACTGTGTTCTTATATATACGTTCCCAACCTGAGGAGACTGACTAAAGTAGTAATGAAATCGATCAATAAGATCCTTGCTCCCGCGCCAAGGAAGTCCATTAGGTTTTTTATTGGTAGCTCAATGTACAAGGTAATGGTTGACAATACACGTAGGTCATGATTAATGCAGATTTATTAAGTTGGGTTTCTTAATTTTCCCTAAGAAATCTTAACTTCAGAAAACTGCATTAATCATGCTCTAATACTTTTTTTTCATGTCATCTACTTATAGTTCATTTTATATGTTATTATTGTACTATTATATGGCAAGTTTATTATTCTATATTTGTTGGTAGATGTAAGTTTCCTTCTAAATCCCCACCTTGTCAGCAACATCATTTGTAAATCAATACAACAAAGCAAAAATTAATTCTAAAATCTGTTCATTCTCTCAGCTTTTATATACTTGAGATGATATGGAATAATTTGATTTTCATTCACTTTTAGATGATTTCAAAATGATTAAGATTTAACCAACGCAGTTTAAATTACTAAAAACCTTCTCACATAAATAACTTAAAATATTTTCTGTATGGCCTGCTCTTGCTAATTCTTCTTTTAAAGATCATTTAAATTTCTTTTAAAAGAAGTATATATTTAAATAACAGAAGATTTGTGGACAAATCACTTCAAATCCCAAATTAAAAGCAAGATTAGACACATCACACACAAGTAAGCAAATCAATCTATATAAGAGCATTTTATGTCAAATGATTGTTGTGAATGTCTTAATAATGAGAATAGTAGGATGTAATTATTTAGTAATAATAACCCCACAAAGCAACAACAGAGTCACAGAGTCGGATCACAGTCTGTCTCCCTTACACCAAAAAAAGATAAGCGGAAACGCACTGTGATCCATCAGTTTCACACCCTTAATATCAAAAACTATTAACGGATTCGAACACTCTCTCTCTCACAGCTTTTACGTCATCATATACTAAAGCTTCACACAATCTTCAAACACCAAAAACCAAGGAACCTACCGATTTAGTCAAAACATCTACCGGTTCCTGCTTGTCTTCTGCATCTGGTCCGCGAACATAAGGAGCCATCCACATTGATTTAACATACTCGGCTCTCCTCCATGGCGGCACATGAAGTCCTTTCTTCTTCAAGCTCTTCTTTACAGCTTCACATACAAGGATGATGATCTTCTGTAACCTATCCTCTTTGCCCACAAAGATACAAGGAAGAGTTTGCAGAATGGACTTGTAGGTCTTGGTCGCACGTGCAATCTCGAAGTTCGATTTGAAATCAACGTCAAGCAACAGTCTTTCACCATCAGTTATCACATCCACATACTTGTATTCCCCTGTTTCACAGCAATATGTTGAAAGATTATTACTTTATTAGAAATGCATCTCTACTCAATCGAGTCCTTTTTGACATATGAATTAACATGTGAACCAGAACAATGTGACAGAAGAGGGTTATAGATCATACCAGCAGGGTAAGAAGAAGATTTCTCCCAGCGAGATTTGCACAGAGCCGCATCATAACCTAACCTCACCAACTCATTGACCACGATCTTCAAGCAAGACTCATCTTTACGTTTACAACTCTTATTTGTTTCCACAATCTTTGTCACATCAGCCAGTAAACTCCTCTCACGTATACTCGTACATAAGACCAAACTCTACACATAGAATCTAAACCAATCAAGACTCTGCTTTACACAATCATACAGACCAAGAGAACACACTGATGAATCATACCTTGAGAGCTACGCGACCTTCACCAGAAGAGGAAGAAGGTTTCAAATCATCAGACCAATCAGACTCATCATCAGAGCTCTCAGTCCCACTCCCGGTAAAACAGCTGCATCTACTACGACCACATTTCTGCTTCTCACCGTTATTATTATCCTCCATGAAGTTCACAACCATTTTCGCCAAACATACAGAGCTCGGCTCGAACTCTCCCGAGCCACCACCTCTCGAAAGCGGCGGCGGTACCACCGCCGCCTCGCTGTTCTTTACACTGAACTGACGCTCAAAGAGACGCTTCAACCGCGATTTCGGCATCTGCTTCATCGTCTCAGGGAAAGGTATCTCGATTTCCGATGATACATCATCGGAGTCATCGATCGGTTGGATTTTTGTACGGAACGGCATTGCGATATCACACAACAATCAAAAAACGGCGCCGTATATAGAAAACTATAGATCAAATATTCAATTCGAAGATCTAATCGTTAAAATCTAATATCGATTTGGTTTTGAACTTTCTAGATACGGATTAAAAGCTTCCGAGATACGCGACGGCGCGTGGACGTCTATATGCTATTGCGATCGTTATAAAATCCCGCCGTTGTTCATCATAATCCGTCGTAGATCTGATTTTGATTTTATCGCCGGAGGTTAAAAGTAAGATGAAACGTAACTGAATTTGAATAACGGCGATGTAAAGAAACAACAACGAGGAGGAAGAAGAGGATAAGCTTTGTTATTTATAAAGGGAAAGGATAAGATGTACACGTATTGTCCTACGTGTCAAAGAGTTAATGTTTGAAAACGTTAAAGGGACACGTGTTGAGAGATCAAGGGTGTTGGTGAGAGTAACAAGTGGCTAAGATCGGATGCACTTTTTGTTGAAGAAAAAGTCGAAAGTACCCTCAAGGAAGACGTTTCTGCTAGAAAACGTGTCTGCGACTCCAGTTGGGGCGGAGTCTGTTGGAGGATCCTTCCGGAATAAGTTGGAAACGAAAAGAGTGGATAAGAAGATGACGGAAATGCCCCTCCGTGTTTGTTGTGCGTACTTTTTGCTTTGGATACCGTATATTCGCCTATTCTTGGTATGGTACATCCGTACATTTGTATGTAGATGTTGCGAATCTTATGGTTAAATTTTTGTAAAATTAATAATTTCTCAATATTAAACATGGATGAAATTTCCAAATTTTGAAAAATCCATTAAGCTTTTTTTTTATTATATATTTTAACTATTTTTACATATTTGAAATAATTATTCTATAAGCCATAAAGCAATGCAATTAAGAAAACAAAATTAAGTAATATTAAAATGATTTTGGTCATTCATTTCTTATTATTCTTTTTGTTTTTATTTCTTAGATGTATTCATTTTGTACTCTTTTATGGTTGATATGAATATTTCCTGTTAAAAATGTTTTTTAAAAAAAAAAATACTATCGGATAGCTATAAAAAACTTTTGTTACAAAAATAGCATTCAAAAAAGAAATGATTGAAATATTTTTTATTAAAATGTGTAAATATACATTTATATTCATATAGTTAATTAATCTAGATTTATGATTTAGAGTTATAAGGTATAATTTTGGGGATTAATTTTTTTTCTAAAATAAATATTAATTTAAAAAAATTATTTTAATTTTTTTTGAGGATTATTTTGATGGCAAAAACTTAAAATGACTATCTAAGAGAACTATCCATCATTAAATGTAATTATCAACAAAGAAAACTATTAATTTTTATTGTTTTGTAGGCAGCTATTAAAATTAAAAATATATAGATTTACATAAAACTTGAGAAAATAGAAAAATGAACATTTCTAAAACCAAAATAAGAAAAAAGAAAGAAGCAAAAGTATAAATAAAATTAGTTTTTTAAAAAAAATATAAATAAAATTAGAGAAATACCCTAAGATAACCTTAAAAAAAATTTTGTCACAAAAATAACCCTCAAGAACAAAAATGACAAATCTAGCCTTTTTAATTTTCAAAAAATTAATTTTTATTTTATTTTTTTTAATTTTAAACCTCATCCTCAAAACCCCACCCCATAACTCTAAACCCTAAGTTTAGATTAGTTAACCCAAGGGCTATAAATGTATATTAGTCATTTTTGTTAATCCTTGGGTTAACTAATCTAGATTTAGGGTTTAGAGTTATGAGGTGGGGTTTTGGGGATGAAGTTTAAAATTGAAAAATAAATCCACGTGACATAAGATAACTCCAATATTTAAAAGCTCCCACGCAATCTTCGTGACTCCCTCCCACTTTTCTTTTCACTTTCCCGCTCTCGTTTTCAGCTACTTCAATCTTCCTCTCTCTCCGATCTAGGGTTTGTTCCACTTATCTTTCTCGTTTCGATTTATTAGTTTCTTCACCAAACGGTCTGGGTATTGTTCTAATTCTCTATCGGTAAAAGAATCTTTCTCGATTCGACCGCATATCTAGGAGACTTGTAATCTCTTTTGAAAACTTAAAGCTTCTCCGTCTTGTGTTTAGGTCTAAAAGATATGGCAGGTAAAGGCGGCAAGGGGCTTATAGCTACAAAGACGACGGCTGCTAACAAGGACAAGGACTCTGGCAAGAAGAAATCTATCTCTCGCTCTTCTCGTGCCGGTATTCAGGTCTCTCTCTCTCTCTCTCTCTCTAACCCTAGCTCCGTCTTCAAATTATGAAGTTTTGATGTGTGTTTTTAAGGGTTCTAGGTATACTTCAATTGTAATTGTGGCTGAGAAAAACGTTGTTGTGGAGAAAGTAAAAGATGAAACAGAACAAGTAAAGATATTGAGAACAAGATCCGTGTTTAGTTCTGTCTTAAATGTATTAATGGTGACAAAGTAATAATGTGCATAACACATCTGCTTCTTGGTAGAACTTGGTCTCTCTCTCTCTCTCTATGTTTAGTTTGATGTGCTTTTTAATTCTTTTGTATCTCTTTTTAATTGTAATTATAGCTAAGAAGAACATTGTTCTGGAGAAAATATAGATAAGAATCAGAACAAGTATAGATATTTAGAACAAGATGTTTGTTTTGTTCTGTCTTAAATGCATTCATGGCGACAAAGTAACAATGTGCATAACTCAATGCCAAGAAACGTTATGATTTATCTAGGGTTAAACAGATCCTAACTTGACTTCTCTGTATGCACTTCTAATAGTTACGCATGTAGAACGTTTGTGCTTGCTAAGTATCATCTGATGCAGTGTTGAGTGCTTTTGTACCTAACTGATTGTTCTTCTCTTCATTTCAACATCTTGAGTTTTTTTTGCTTGCTGTCTGCTTCGATGCTTAGTTTACATTCGGTTTTGAGATACATCATGTTGTTGTTTATCTTTGTTTTGTGCTGATTTTGTTTTTCTTTGATGGCTGTCATCTTTCAGTTTCCAGTGGGTCGTATCCATCGTCAACTCAAGGCACGTGTTTCAGCACATGGGAGAGTTGGTGCCACTGCTGCAGTCTACACAGCATCAATTCTTGAATACTTAACTGCAGAAGTTCTTGAGTTAGCTGGAAACGCGAGCAAAGATCTGAAAGTGAAGAGAATCACTCCGAGGCATTTGCAGCTTGCGATTAGAGGAGATGAGGAGCTGGACACTCTCATCAAAGGAACAATCGCTGGAGGAGGTGTCATCCCCCACATCCACAAGTCACTCGTCAATAAGATCACCAATGAGTGAAGTGAGCTTCAGTCCCCCCAAGTCCTAAGTCTAGACTTATTTGCTTTGCTAATAGCTTTTGGTGTTTGTGTTTAGCTTATTGGTTTAATTACATCCTCAAGTGTATATGAGCTAATCTTAACCTCACAGGTTTCTCGTTTTAGACTCCATACTCTTGTTATCTTGATAATGCTACTATGGTTATGGATTATTGTCTTGGTTTTCTATACTGTTTGCATGCCCTATTCGAGGTAACAGAGCAATATAAATCTTCGGTTAGAGGCTGAAAACAACAGTCAATCTTGAATAACAATCAACAACAACAATACTCAATTCAACCACAATTTCAAATAGTTACATATAACTCATATGATTGTCCTAGAGCAAGCACACACTGAGTCTTCACAGATTAAGGAGAACTATATCAATCATACAATTACCACACGCAGAGCTAAGGTAACAAACAATCAGAGTGTGCCCTTTACTCTCAGGTTCTTAACTTGCAAGTAAACAAATAAAAGTCTTTAGCCTTCAATCATCTGACATGCATTAAGTTTTTCATAAGCATTACTTGCAACAGACTTGATTTATAAGAGATCTTTGTTAACTGCAGGTCTGAAGGTGTCTTCCATGACTCAATACCGGTGCAGGTTCTTTACCATGCTGCACAACAGGTTTCACGGTTTCAAATGCCTCCACTAGCAATGCAACTTTCCTATTCCTTGCGGTGGAAAGTTTGGTAACGGCACGCTGCAGAGCATAATCAAACATCCAATCCTCTGAGTTTTTCCTCTCATCCATGTCTTGATGCTTGAGGTCAACCTTCTCTGCATCTGTATCCATGGCCACAGGAAGGTAATTGGGTTCTCTTGGGTTGAATTCTCTCAAATCCGCTGTCTCTGCTGCAAGTTTCTTGCATTTGGTGATAGTCCATGAAATGGTT
Organism: Moricandia arvensis; assembly: GCA_905132765.1. Taxonomy (NCBI): domain Eukaryota; kingdom Viridiplantae; phylum Streptophyta; class Magnoliopsida; order Brassicales; family Brassicaceae; genus Moricandia; species Moricandia arvensis. The sequence continues at coordinate 9,056 of CAJHQP010002966.1, read as the reverse complement.
GCCTCTGACTCTCCTTCTTGGTTGGAAGCTTTTTGTTTTCGGCTAAGTGAAACCTTTGTAGTGTCCTCTAACATCAGGACAGCTTCGGTTTTGTCTTGAGACTTCTCTTTGCAATCTTCAGCTTCATTATCCTTTAGTGTCTCTTCACCAGCATCATATTCTTCTGAGTTCTTCATCATACCAATAGCTTCAGTGTTAGAGAAACCAGATTGATCAACATCTTCTTCTATGTTTGCTTTCTCTTGGGTCTCTTTCACTGAGTCATCTGCCAAAGTCTCCTCCAAGTCAGTTTCCTTTAACTCTACGTCATGATCACTTTCTAAAAACCTCACCATCTCTGCACTACCAGAGTTATCATCAACCTCACAAGTAGTCTCTTGGATCTCTTTCACATAGTCTGCTTCTAAAGTCTCCTCCAAATCAGATTGTCTTGATTCATTTCCATGATCACCTTCTGATACCCTCACCATCTTTGCACTATCAGAGTCATCATCAACCTCATATATCTCTTGTATTTCTTCCACAGAATCTTCTATAAGAGTCTCCTTCATATCAGGTTCTTGTATTTCTGAAAACTTCACCATCTCTACAGTGTCAGAGTACTCATCAGAATCAGTTTCAGAACGAGGTGCTCCCACAGAGACAGTCTCTGAGATTTGAGTATCAACATCAACCTCAAAGGTTCCTCCCTTTGCATCCTCACACTCCTCCTCCTCCTCTACACACATCTCCACAAAATCTTCCCTTTTCACACTCTTCTGAGACTTCAAACTCTGTCTCCTCGAGGATATGCAGCTTTTCAAAGGAGGATACTGCGTATGCAGATGGCCGTTGAGCGAACAGTACGTGTAAGGACAGACTCTTACAACAGAGGTTCCATTAACTTCATCATCGTCAGTTCCACCATGATTAAGCATCAGATACTCTGGAAACTTTGAATCCTTAAGAGTAGAGGAACAAGTAGCTCTCTGTGAGCATCTCTTGAAACTCGGAGCCTTTGTCAAACCCTTAACGAAGATCAAACTAGGCTTGTTATTATTTCTCTCTTTCTTAACTCCATCATGTTTTGAACCGGTTTGGTTTTTCTGATTGAGTACTTTCCTGTTCTCTATCCTTGCCTCAGAACTAGAGGTGCCTTTCATGTAATTAGGTGACCTACTTGTCCCTTTAACAACAAGATCATGCTTATTTGGTGGTGACTGTGTCTTACCTGGTTGAGAAACAGAACTGTCTTGAAGCTTCCTCTTTGGTTTTGTTCTCTTCTTCATCATCATCATCTCAGGTCCAAGGTTCTTGAGATGTTCTTGCCCAAACCGAGTTTCAGGTTGGAGATTATAACACTTGATTGCTTGACAAGTCTTCCTTTGAACCATCTTCCCAAGTCTTGCTTTGCCTGAAGACAAAGCTATTGCTTGTTTGTAGATCTTTTTGTTCAGTGGTAGGCTACGGATACGTATGCGGTTTAACTTTACGTGAATAAAACTTGAAACAAGATTTGAATAATTTGTGATGTTGACAAGCACTGACAAAGAGATTGACTTTGGTGGGTCTTGTTGCTATTTATTATTAGGACCCCTCCGTGTAACACGAGAGAGAGATAATGCGAATTGTGTTTTTTTTTTCTCTTTCTCTCTTAAGTTAATGTTTTGGCTCCTCTGACCCAACAAATAATCTAATCTATTAAAATTGAAGTACAACCGGAAAACAACCCTTAATTCACCTTAATATTTACCAACTTGTGCCATTGCATTTAAAAAAAAAAAGTAATTAAAATTCCAACTCTTATCTAACCGGAACGAGATTTATATCTTATACGTTAATCAGTTGAATTGTGGTTCAACATCTACATCAATTGTCTCGGACATTTGGTTTAATATAATTCATACATTCCAAATCTTGATTCTACTGATCATATAATTCGGTTTAATATCTAGATTGTGTGTCTGACGGTTTAATATACTAAATCAATTGTGTTTCAACTTCTAGATCAATTAAACGTGAGATGTTACACTAAATAATTCAGAATATAGAAGTGGAGAAGATTTACTCTAAACCGGTTAGTATGATTTACACGTACATTACGAAATGGTCTGCATAAATATTAATTAGATATCTAAATAACCATAACCATTTAGAAATTAATAATGGTAATCCTAATCATTCAGAATAAACCATATGGCTATTGAACATTACTCATAATTGATTTTTCAAATGTAAGGTGAAAATATGATCCACTCTCCCAAAATATATCAAACAAACTTTTTGGAAATTTGTTATAATTATAAGGAAATAACTAATCAACCGTTTCTCTTGATATCTAACATTCCAGTTTTGATTTTTTTAATAATTCTAAATTTTTAGTATTAAATCAACCCTACAATCAAGCAATATCTAACTAATAAGATTTTGTTAATAATACCTAACTAGCACGCCAATTTTACTAAGCAAATATATGCAATCATGTGTCTAATTTTCCTCTATACTCATCACATCTTAAATATATATATAAATTAAAGCCTAATCCACATATATTGTGATGTAAATAAAGTTTAGACATAGTAGTTACGTTTTGACCCTAAGTTCATTACGAAATAATTATTGTTTGATTTGTCCCATTGTAAATACAATATCTAACTAATAAGATTTTGTTAATAATACTTAACTAGCACGCCAATTTTACTAAGAAAATATATGCGATCATGTGTCTAACTTTCTTCATACTCATCACATCTTAAATATATATCTTCTAAACTATTAAAATTGAAGTACAAATTTGAAGTACCCCTTTATTTTGCTCAATAATTACATCCTTATGCCATGCATTTATTTATAATTCTAATCTATCAAAATTCGAATACTTTAATAAAACTAATATTTCACCTACCTATTTATAAGGAACTAATCTGTATATTAATTTTAATTATGAAAATATTACTTTTTATAGCATAATGCTTATCGTAAGCCTTTTAATAAATATAAATCTAAAAATTTTAATTACAACTAACTAAATAAGTTAAGCTATTAAAACCAAAAATCTAAACTATTAAAACAGAAGTACAAAAAGAAATAACCCTGAGTTTTTCTCAATAATTACATATCTATGTCACTAGAATAAAACTCAGTCTGTCTGTCTATTGTCTTTCTGTCTACATTTTTGTGATATCTTTACTTATATTTGTATGTTCTTATTAAGTAATATGCGAACACTATTTTAAATGTTTATGTCTAAATTATGTATTTTTAAAAAATAATAAATATAATAAAATTTTAAACTTATCAATATAAAAATATCAACAAGTACAATAGACGAATATATTATAATTAAAAATTAGTAAAATATGACTAGAATAACTAAAAGCACTATAAATAAGAAAACACAATCGTGTAGTTTATAAATTATCGGCAAATACATTGACCAATACACAACTATGTCAAAAAAAATATGAACTTATAACTACAGCATACACAATTATGTTGATTGGTTAGTTAAATGTTAAAAACATAAACATATACCCGCGAGGGTGCGCGGGTCAAGAGCTAGTAGTTTCTTACAATTTGATTTGTATTTTGAATACATGAATGTTTGATTTTTTAGTCAAATTAATAAGTTTGATGTGTACTTATATATTAAAATAGTCTATAATAAGAAAAATATTTCGTTTTGAGAGTATTTTCTTTCATTTTACACTTTTACTTCACCAAGGTGTGTGAAAAAAGTATATTATGACTTTCTCACGCATATTGCTTTTTAGAATAAAGAAGATAGAGAGTTTTTTTTTCTGAATAAAGTATCTTTAAATGAAACTGAAGATATTTATAGACAAAACTATAACAAATTGAATTTTTTTGGATCGTTAAAAGCATTTTTCAAGGAATCACAAGTAGTAACTAGACATGTAGGACATGTATATTGCAAGTCTCTTACTAAGAGTTCTTAATTTTTCTAAGAGATGTTTCTTAGTTTTTAAATAAAAAAACTTAAAAATCGTTTTTTAAATAAGAGACATAAAAACTATTTTTTAGCCAAAATTTTTTTTGAAAAAAGAAAAAATCAAATTAAGTTAAGAGACCCTAAGAGACATGGAATAAACATGGCCTTATAGACAATTAGTGGCTAGACGGATGTATCAATTTTTAGAAAATTCACTACAAGAAAACTAAGCATTTACTAGGAAACTTTACTAGGAAAATAATTCCTCGTAAAATTACTACGAGTTTACTTCGAGTTTACGAGGAAACCATGTTTCCTCGTAAGGTTCTCGTATACTTACGAGAAAACAGTTTCCTCGTAAAGTCATAGTAACATTACTAGGACTTTACGAGGAAAAAAACGCGGGCATAGCTATTTCCTAGTAAAGCAGTTTCCTCGTAAAGTCCTAGTAATTGCTTACTACGAAATTAAGAGGAATGAGTTTTGTTACTACGAAATTAAGAGGAACTAGATAGAAAATATCGAATTTAAATTTTGTACCTACTTTTCCTAGCAATTTCTTAGTAAATTCTCAGATTCGAAAATTTCTATAAATACCACCATATGTGATTCATTTGAAACACAACAAACAAATAGAAAATACTCAATTCATAACTGAAAGGAGTTCACAGTCAACATAATAGTTTCTTATCAACTCCTCATAGCTTTTCCTCAAAGAAATAGCTTGGGGCTTTTCTTCAGGTAGATAGTTCGAGGAAAGCTATGTGGGGTTGATAAAAATCGTTCCGATGACTGTATACTTCTTTTAGTTATTTTTAAAAAAATTGTGATTTGGGGTTTATGAAGATGTATAGGTATAAGTTATGGAAGTTGGTTTAGGTTTAGAGTTTAGGTTTAGGGTTTAGGTTTAAGGTTAGGGTTTAGGGAATTTAGATTAGGTGGTTAGTTTAGGGAACTTATATTAGGTTGTTTAGTTTTGAAAATTTGGGGTTTAGGTGTAGAAGAGGTTAGGAGTTTGGTTGTAGAAGAGGTTATAAGTTAAGGAAGTTGTGGTTTGGGGTTTGGGGTTTCGAGTTTAGGGATTTACAAACCCTTTCCTCGTAAAGCCCTAGTAAGAGAAAACGCGGACATAGCTATTTCCTAGTAAAGCTGTTTCCTCGTAAAGTCCTAGTAATGGTATTACTAGGACTTTACGAGGAAATAAAAACACGGGCATAGCTATTTCCTCGTAAAGGCCTAGTAATGTTACTAGGGCCTTACGAGGAAACAAAATTCCTTATATAAACTCGAGCAATCCGATTTCTCATTTGTAGTAAGCTTCTCTCTGAATTCTCTTAAGGTTCTCTCTATTTCCTACTTAGGTGGTTAGATTAGAGAATTTAGATTAGGTGGTTAGATTAGGGAATTTAGATTAGGTGGTTAGTTTAGGGAATTTAGATTAGGTGGTTAGATTAGGGAATTTAGATTAGGTGGTTAGTTTAGGGAATTTAGATTAGGTTGATTTAATTTTTTTAACTGTTTTTTTAAATGATACTAGTATATTAATGATACTAGTTGTCGAGCCGGGATGACGACTTCGTTCGTCAATTTAACGAGCAACATCCGTAGTTTAGTTTTTTTTCTCTTTAATTGTATATGAATTTAAAACTTAAATATTTAGTTATTTATAAAATATTTTGTTATTTCTTTTTTATTTATAATTTGGATTCTTTAATTTTTTTTAAATATATTATTTATATTTATTTTAATTATTTTTTTTAGGGTTTTTTGCCAAAACTGACCTAAAACTTGATTTGAAATGCAAAAGTAAACCCAAACTTGAATCAAATGCAAAAGTAACCTAAAAGGCTATTGAAATTACAACCAGCTCCTTGTGAACAAAAAAAAAAACGGAATTTTTTTTACGTTTCTAACCCCCGCAAGTCTTCTGTCTAGACGACTTACAAGTAAGTCGTCTGGACGACTTACTAGTAAGTCGTCTAGTATAGTACTTCTTAAAAATAATTTAAAAAAATTTGTAAAAAATATTTTAGTAAGTGAAAAATTGAAATCATGTAATTAACGTATGTTTAAAGAAATATAAATTAAGATATAACAAAATTTAATTATTTTCAACATAGATGAGTGAAAGTAGTGAGTCATGATATTCTTTGGTTTAGGTTTTGCCAACATATGTTGTAGTATTGTATGTGTTCTTAGGGTTAGATTTTGGAAAGCATAAATGTTTTTTTGAAAAATTTAAAATTGACCTAAATGTATTTATTTCTGTATATAGTAAACACTATTTAAGTATAATTTGATTTTATAACGTGGTTTGTTAGTTATTTTAGTCAATTTCGTTTAGGGTTTAGGGTTTAGGGTCTGGGACGACTTACTAGTAAGTCGTCTGGTGAATATTTACGGTAGACGACTTACTAGTAAGTCGTCTGATGCACGTTCAAACCGGACCGAACCTTTAGTTTTACCATTTTACCAATGTGCTTTTAAACATAACCGGATTTTTTTACCGGGCATATATAAGATTTTTTTTTTTTTTTTGGTTTACTGTTTCGCGAGATTTAGAAACTGTAACGTCATTCTCTCAAAGAGGCGATTTCGAAGGCGATTTCGAAGGCGATTTCGAAGGCGATTCTCTGTAATCCATCATTCTCACAACCGTTTCTCACCGCCGTTATCACCGTCATTCTCACCACCTTTCTCACCGCCACTTCCTCTATTTCAAACCCTAGCGCCGTTTGTCTGTAAACCCTAGCGCCGTTTGTTTGTAAACCCTAGCGGCGTTTGTCTGTAAACCCTAGCGGCGTTTCTTTCAGAGGCGTGTCTGTAAACCCTAGCGAGGTAAGTTAAAACGTTGTCTCTTAAGTCCACCGTTCTCACCACCGTTCTCACCGCATTTCTTTTTGGCTGTCTATTTTGGCAGATTTATAACCGCTGTGTCGAAGGCGACTATGGCTTCTCCGAAATTTCAGGTATGCTCTAAAAATGTCTACTGGAAGTCTTGGAAGACTTATAATTAAGTCGTCTCTTCTAGACGACTTAATTATAAGTCGTCTGGAAAGTCTTCCAGACGACTTAATTACAAGTCTTCCAGACTTATAATTAAAATGTTATACTGAGATGGTTGTCTTTCATTGTTTTGCAGACAAAAAAAATGGATATTCCAGAACTCCCCCGTAGGTTGCATACATTAGGGGAAGAGCAACCAGCAATGAAAGCTATTTCTTATCATACGGATTGTACGAAGTTGCATAATGCTTTAAAGAATGCTCTTCATGGTGACGAATATGAAGAGCTGAAGGAGTCAAAGCTGGGAGTTTTCATCAAGTTTAAAGAGCTCGGATTTGGTTGGGCTTCAAGGCTGGTGCACTACATGCTCGGATTCCAGCTGGACATAAAGAAGAAGTACGAGCTGTGGAGTCTAGTTGGTCCAGAACCTGTGAGGTTTTCACTGTTAGAGTTTGAAAACCTCACTGGTCTAAACTGCGAGTACATAGGGGACCTTGAGAGACCGAGGTGTGCTGTCACAAAGGAGATGGCTTCTTTCTGGGACATGTTGGGAGTTCATGTCGAAACTGGGCCATCTACTGAGCAGATAATAGCAGCATTTGAGAGATGCGAAGGGTGGTCTCGGGAAGATCGCAAGCGGCTCGGGTACCTTGCCATCTTCACTGGATATATAGAAGGGAGAAAGTATTCAACCGCCACAAGGGTTAGTCTGGCAAGGCTTGTGATGGATTTAGAACGTTTTGAGAACTATCCATGGGGGAGAGTCGCGTTCAAGGTGCTGATGGACTCTTTGAAGGGCAAAGATATTTCGGGCTGTTACACTGTCGATGGGTTTATACAAGCTCTCCAGGTCTGGGTGTACACAGCTCTGCCAGAATTGGCTGCTAACTATGGTAATCCCATACCAAACAGACCGTCTCCACCGATACTGGCTTACATGGGTGGCAAAGGACGCAGATGCTTTAAAGATGCTATCTGCAGACAGGTATTTACTTCTATCCTTTACTCCAAAAATTAAGTCGTCTGGAAAGTCGTCTGGCAAGTCTTCCAACTGGACGACTTACCAGACGACTTAATTAAGTCGTCTGGAATGTCTCCCAGTAGGAAGAATTTCCAGACGACTTAATTAAGTCGTCTGGTAAGTCGTCCAGTAGGAAGACTTTCCAGACGACTTTCCAGACGACTTATTTATAAGTTAATCCGTCAAATATCTAAGTTCATATCTTATATTTACTGCAGACTACGGTGGTGAACTTTGTTGAGAAGGATTATGGTGAAATGTTTCCAAAATGGGACTCTGATGCTGAGGACCTTCCCGCGGAGAACATAATTAAAGTTATGTTTAATCAGAGACCGTGGAAGTGGACCATGGATTGCTGGGAAGTCACCGGTACTTGGGTCAATACAAAGCCGGTGGTTGTGAGTCCATCAAAGAAAGCCATAGTTTTGGTAGAAGAAGAGAGTCCAAGACCTCTGAAGAAAGCTCGTAAAGAGGCAAAAAAAGAGGCACCTGCAGAGGCACCTTCAGGGGAGAGTGCAGGGAAGTTTGCAGAGGCTGGTGAAGAGGCTCGTCCAGAGGTTCGCACAGAGGCTCGTCCAGAGGTTACTAGGACTGTGATTGGGATGAGCAAAGTGGATCTTGAAAGAAATTTCAAGGACATATTTGATGCCATGAGGGAAGGGTTTGGGACGTGCCTTATGGAGATCAAGCATTTGTCGGAAAGGGTGGAAGCAGTGGAGAAGAAGGTTGGTATCACCAAACATGTGACAGGGACATCCTCTCAACCCACTACCTCTCAACCCACTACCTCTCAACCTAAAGGCACATCCTCTCAACCTAAAGGCAGATCCTCTCAACCCACTGCCTCTCCCGGGGTTAGTGAAAGTGTAAACGGGGAGAAGGATAAAACACCTCTGGATGAGAGTGTTAAAGAGGAGAAGGATAAAACACTTCCTGAAGAGCCAAAGGAGTCAAAGCTAGAGAAGGATAAAACACTTCTCGATGAGAGTTTTAACGATGAGTCCGCATCTGAGAGCCTTGTTCTATTGGCCAAAAAAACAAGTTTCACTCCAGCAGAGAACAGCAGCAGGTTGCTAGATATGAGGACAAGAGAGAAAC
>CAJHQP010002965.1:0-75264 GCA_905132765.1 Moricandia arvensis | reverse complement strand
GCTCGTGTGGAGACACATGTCATTCCAGTGTCTCCGAGGATGTCCCAAACGTATGTGAGCTTATGTTTGAGGAACATTTCATTTTGATGTTGAGTAAGCTAAAGTGTCAGTTTTGTTCGCTTGGGTGTGTTTTGTAGTTTTGTTTCATGATTTTACTGAAGATGAATATTTATTTTTACTATGTGGATTAGAGAGAGGAGCAGCTGGAGCGGTTTTTGGAAATGCAGAAGTTTAGTGACACTTCAATAGGGATGTGGTCGAAACCGACAGTAAGGAGGAAGACAAAGATTGTCTGTACCGTTGGTCCTTCTACCAACACACGAGAAATGAATATGGAAACTAGCTGAAGCTGGTATGAATGTTGCTCGGATGAACATGTCTCATGCGGGATCATGCCTCGCATAAGAAGGTTATTGATTTGGTTAAAGAATACAATGCACAATCTAAGGACAACCACTATCGCTATCATGCTTGATACCAAGGTTTGTTTGTTTTTGTTTCTTATTTTATTCAAAGTTTTATCTTTGTAGTTATCCTCTGTTTTACTTGACAGGTTTTATGTATATTCTCTTTTCATTGTTGTTAGGGTCCAGAAGTTAGGAGTGGAGATTTACCCCAACCAATTATGTTAGATCCTGGTCAAGAGTTTACTTTTACAATTGAGAGAGGAGTCAGCACACCAAGTTGTGTCAGTGTTAACTATGAATGATTTTGTCAACGATGTGGAGGCGGGAGACATGCTCCTTGTTGATGGTATGTTGATCTCATTACTTGGTGTAAAGGGTTTTAGATCTCCTTTGGTGTGAAATGAATTTGCTTTAGTTCAGTCCTTTTTGTTTTATTCCTATGTTTCAGGTGGTATGATGTCGTTTATGGTGAAGTCTAAGACTAAAGAGACTGTCATATGTGAAGTTGTTGATGGTGGAGAACTTAAGTCAAGGAGACACTTGAATGTCCGAGGGAAAGTGCAACATTACCTTCAATCACTGGTTCGGACCTTCTGTATCACCCTCTTATTTAATTGTGACTGTCTGAATGATTTTGCTCTAATATATCTATTTTGTAATTCTTTTCTTTTATTTCAGAGAAGGATTGGGAGGATATTAAGTTTGGAGTGGAGAACAAAGTTGACTTTTATGCAGTTTCTTTTGTCAAAGATGCACAAGTGGTACATGAACTGAAGAAATACCTCCAAGGTTATCACGTTAAATTTAATCGTTTTTGAAGCTTTGCCCTTATATCTTTCATTTTTTTGTTTCTGATGGTGACTTTTTGTTTACAAACATTTTGACAGGTTGTGGTGCCGATATTCACGTGATAGTAAAAATTGAAAGCGCAGACTCCATACCTAACCTGCATTCCATTATCACGGCATCAGATGGGGTAATTATTTCCCATCAACGTTCTTAGTTCTTCCTTTTAAAACAACATGTTGGATATTGTTATGTGAAACTATATATTATAGAGGATTGTAGTTGCAATAAGTCAGGGTGTTACCACAATATAAATTTCAGAATGGAATGAGTCCTGTGAATCACTGAATGTACTGCTTTATGATATGTGTGTACTTTTCCCACAGGCAATGGTTGCAAGAGGTGATCTTGGTGCAGAGCTCCCTATTGAAGAAGTACCCATTCTTCAGGTTACCGCTTGCTTCATATTTAGGATAAACCAAAACACTTTTTTTTGCAAATTCCACAGCTTTACAACATGCAAAATTTCTTGCATTAAAATTTTGGTATTGATATGCAGGAGAGGATCATTAACCTATGCCGTAGCATGGGAAAAGCTGTTATTGTGGCGACTAACATGCTTGAGAGTATGATAGTTCATCCAACTCCAACCCGGGCCGAGGTTTCTGACATTGCTATAGCTGTTAGAGAAGGTGCTGATGCAGTAATGCTTTCTGGAGAAACTGCTCATGGAAAGTAAGTGCTTGATTATTTTTGTATAATCTGCTGATTTAGCTTATACTAGTTTGGATATAGAAAGTATTGAAGGTTTATATACATGAAACTGATATTTACTTTATCAGGTTCCCGTTGAAAGCTGCTGGAGTGATGCATACAGTTGCACTGCGAACAGAAGCCACCATTACTACTAGTAGTGAAATGCCAGCTAATCTTGGTCAAGCCCTTCAAGGTAAGCTGCACCTGATTTCCTTATTTTTAATCTATGCACCATTTTAGTAGTTATCTAACATTGCTATCTAGTCCTTACTAACAAGAACAAAGTTTAAATCTATACAGAACCATATGAGTGAGATGTTTGCATACCATGCAACCATGATGTCAAACACACTTGAAACTTCAACTGTTGTCTTCACCAGAACTGGTTTCATGGCCATACTTTTAAGTCACTATCGCCCTTCTGGCACAATCTATGCCTTCACAAATGAGTGAGTAATCCACATTTATTATTCCAGATCAAATGACTGACAACTGGTAGATTTGAAAACTCACGGTAGAGGTTTTGCTATGCAGGAAAAAAATACAGCAAAGATTAGCCTTGTATCAAGGTGTGTGCCCCATATATATGGAGTTCTCAGATGATGCAGAGGACACTTTCACTAAAGCTTTGGCTACACTACTGGTAAACTCAAAAGGATCTCTTAGAAATAAAACTAGATTAGCTTTCTATTTTCTATATCTGGAAGTATACATACAGTGGATCTTTTGTGGTTAAGGGGATTAAGAGTGAGTGGTAACTTTTGGATGAACAGAAACAAGGAATGGTGAAGAAGGCGAGAGGAAATAGCGATTGTACAGAGGCGGGTCTCAACCAATCTGGCGGTCTCAATCGACTCATAACATCCAAGTTCGCAAGGTGTAAGGAGTCCTCAGTATCTCACTGGTCAGTGTGTTTTTTCTTGTTTATCTGTAAAACCGGTTTCGTTAGCTTTCCTCGCACGTCCTTGTGTACTCCAAAACCTACGTGTTTACTGTATCTGAACATTTTGTTTTACTTGGGAGACGGTATTGTTAGCTCATTAGTTTGTTTGTGAGACAGTTGTTAATTTAGATAAATAATAAATGTGTGAGAATTCTCTTGGGCAAAATGTTGCTATATAAAACGAAGATGCACAAGTAATTTTGAGGATCAAGAATCCCCCTGTTCTTGTATAGAGATTTGCCATATAGAATTTTGTATGATGAATATTCAAACTTTTGATCTTGGCCGTTTAAATCAATTAATCCGATACAATTATGCAAAAACTTCTGTTAACAAGACTCTAGTATTAGCAAGATTTTGTAATATTAAATACAGTACAATGAGATTCCATCTACATTTTGGGTTTGAAGTACTTGGTTCTTGTTTGCTACATAAATTCTAACAAGTACAACTCTGCTCTTTCTCATTTCCACATTTGATTGAAGCTTCGTTTCATTGTAAAGTGTTTAAGATATACAAAAAGAGTTTACCTAAGATCATGTTCTTGAAACAAAGCCTTTGGTACTGAACTACGAGTCAGAGTCCCACACTCGTATTCATCTTTGTCAATAGTTCGTGTTCTTTTGTTATCTGCTGTCACTGGTGTTTCGCATACTCTGTCATATTCCACTGATCTTTGTTCTTTCTTCCTTTTGGCCATTCTCTTTTGCTGATCCGTTTTGTCTTTAGAGTTCTTCGCTTGTTTTGGTGCCCAAACTCTACAAAGATCAGGCATCCAACTTGTGAAACTCGAGAATCTTCTTGCCCTTTCCCTCATTTCTTGTGCTTCAACCACTTTCTTAGCTTCTCTGCACTCCTTAGTCTCTTTCTTCTTACTCGTACCGGGAACATCTTTACTTCTTTGACTACGATGATGACTCTTGCCATTGCTATGGATGTTTTCTCTCCCTGGTTGGCTACTGTCTTCATTGTTCATGAAACTATCTTCAAGATCCTCATCACTGAACATAAGCAGATCCATCTCTGTATAAATTATGCTGACGGCTTCTCCAAGAATATGATGATACCTGAGAAGGGCAAGTCAATGCGTTAGCATGAATACAAATACAACCCAAAACTAAATACTTTCTGAGAACGGGATTATATATACCTGGCTTTTATAATTTTGTCCACATACTTATCAAGGCTCCAATCACTAAAGAATCCACCGTCTAACTTGCACTGAATGGCCTCAAGAAGGATGCAAATCTGTTTTGCAAACTTCTGAGTCACAGACTCGTCACTTCCCAAACCTATCTCTGATCTTAGAATCTCCATTCGGAAAAGAATCTGCAGCTCGTACCTTATAGCTAATTAAAGAAAACAGAACAATAATGCCAAAACAACTTAGAAAAAATTAAAGAAAGCATCAGTAAATGGCATCAAGTCAAAGCATACGAATAAGTTGGTTAGCGTATTCAAACAGAACAAAAGGATACTCTCTAATGATGCTACTGGGTGAAGCTTCATCAGACATCTGCTCACTTGCCGTGGATGATGAATGTTTCTTTTTAAACATGGCAACTAAATCTTTGGGTTCTTTCAGTAGCATCTTGGGTTAGCTCTTCAGTGACCGAGAGGGTTCCACTCTCACAGCTATAATCCTTCTCAAGTCTTTGAGAGGAATGGAGGAGACAGGCCTTGACGAGCCGCTCTGCCAGAGCTGCCAAGTCTATTTCCTCAGACTCAATCCCTTTCTTGATTTTACTAGGAAGACTAGCAAAGAAAATTTCTGATGACTCTGAAGCTGCAATAGATGTGTCATTCTCCTGCATTACGGATATACAATTTCCACTCAAAGCAATCTCCTCCTCGATACAGGTAAAGAGATGGCCGTTTTCTGTCTCTTCAGATGCATTGTCCTTTTTCACAATTGGATCTGCTTCAACATCCTTGTGTGCATCGCAACTACTAGCAACAGATAAGCTGCAACCTCTGGGTTTCCTAATCTGTTTTATCCAACATTTCAGAAACTTATATTTCTTGGAGTTGCTAAACTTGGAAAAATATATATCCTCTAGATCTATTTGACCATAACATTTCACTGATCTGCAGAAATCCTCCCAGCTAATGTCATGAAGTGAGTTCAGAACCTTTCTTCTGAGTTTCTTTTATTTTCGCCACAACCGACTTTCTTACTGCTATCTTCGTGATCCACAGTTTGAAGAGACACATCATTGTCAAAAACACAGATTAAGCCGAGGAGAAAGTGAATGGCTTGAGGATTCCTGTCCGAGAAGTACCATTGCTATTTCTTAGAGATACCAAAGCTGAGTAACCTTCCCTATAGAGATAACTTAATAAAATCTGCCAAACCGGAGATGATCTTTTCACTACTTCCTCACCCGTCTCCTTCTCTAATATCTGAAACACCCGATCAGCCCAAAATGCACTCTCCAGCTCCGGGTATTTTTCAGAATCCTGGAGACTTGATGAACAACAAAAGCTCACAAGTTATCATGCCTCTCAGATCATCACACATCCTCAGGGCTTTAATACTGAGTCTGGTGATTCCATTACAGAACTGAGATTACTCAGGTGCAGTACCCAAGTTGACGAACTCAATCCAGACCTAGAAAATTTCAGAAGAAGAAAACTCTAGCTCGCCGCACTTGCATTCCATAGGGTTACCATCAGTATCAGCAATCTCAAGACTGGCCTGAACAGTAAACTTGCGGATAGTAGATAGCTTTGGAGAAACACCAATTGTTGGATATATCAAACCAAAGGGAACTATTGAAGAACCATAAATAATGAATCCGTAGAACAATATCCCCCAGCCCAATTCTCTAACTCCACTATCGAAAAATCCAGACTTTAATCCCAATTCATCACATTTAACATCAACCCAGCTCAAGTGAATATCTCTATCATCAAACAAGTCATTCACACAGTCAAAAATCTCCACTAACTTGGACTTGAACAACCCAATTCATCACCTAACTTAACATCTAGAAACTCAGAACCCATTTCAAATCCCTAGAAATTGGGGAAAACATCACGACTAGATTCGACCTAACGACATCGACTCCCTCCACCATCTGTGAACCCAGGAATCATACCTATCTCCTGATCTTCGAACCACAGGCTCCCAAGCGTAATCGTAAACGATCTGTCGCAGAGACGCCGCGACGTTGACTCCACGAGGCGGACGCGGCCGTGGAAGTCGATCGAAAGCTCGCATCGCTTGACGGCGTCGATGGCGCGTCTGAGGGAGGCGAGTGTAGGGCCAGGGAGGTCAAATGAAAGCTTGGAAGATGAAATCGAGAGTGCAGAGAGCTTCGAGGAAGACAAGAGAGAGGATAGAGAGGAAATGAAGAACTTGAAAGAGAAGAGAGAAGTGGAGAGTGGAGGGAAAGATAGAAGCTTCTCGGCGGCGGAGATCACGACGGCTAGGTATTGCTCCGATGTGGGTAGGGGGTTGAGATCTATGAGGAGGACGATACGCTGCGTTTTGGCGTATAACAGATCTCCAGCCATTGAAAATGGAAGAGAGAGAAAGAGAGAAATTTATTTTAGATTTGAGGGTTTAAGGAAGAGAGGAGGGAGCGACTGTTTTGGCGCGAAACTAGTTTTCTACGTTTTCAGATTGAGCCCATTTTGAACATATTGTAGAAAAATTGTTAGAACTTAGAACTATCATTTTTTTAATACATTTTTTTTATATTTACCTTAATCACATTTATTTTTATTTTAAAGAGGTAAATAGACACTTATAATATTAGTGTTAATTAATCTACACTTACAGGGTTTTATTGGATCAAAAATTTGAGAAAATTTCATTTTTTTCTCAAATTTCCTCTTGTTGTATCTACCATTTACAAATTCTATATGAAATCCAAGCTTATTAGATTAGTTATATGTATAAATTCTTTCAAATTTTAGCTTATTGTAAAATATGGATTTCGTCAATAAAATTCATCAAATTGAATTTTGTGGACTTTGGATGATATTTTACAGTGAAAAATAATGAATTGAAATATCACCTCCTATGATGGTATTTGAATATTTTTTAAATAATTCTTTCACATTTTAATAATAAAATCGAATTGTTTGAAATAAAATAAAAAAATTGTTTGAAATTAAAATTAAAATTAAAATTGTTATATTTTTATATATTTCATAAAGTGATAATAATGTAAATTATAGTAATTTAGAAAATAAAAATATTATTTAAAATAAATATGTAAAATTAAAAAAAAAACTCTGAAATTTCTTCAAAAACACATAAACTTGTAACAAATCTTTTTTTAAGATTTATTCAAATCTCAGATTTAAGAAAATCTTGAATTCTCTGAAATCATTAGTTCAATAAGCTCCACTAAATCTAGACTAGCTAATCCTAAGATTATAAATGTTTATCTACCTCTTTAAAACCAAAAATAAATGTGATTAAGATAAATATGAAAAAAATATACTAAGAAAATGTTAGTTTTGACAATTTTTCTATTAAGTTTCATTCACATAGCTTTGTTATTTTAATTTTTTTACCGAGACAACTACTTCCTATTTCTCGTCCTATCACCATATTCTTCATTACATTAGCCATGCAAATACAACAAGTAAATGATGGCATAAAAAGTAGTGGGTCAAAAGAAACTTCAATCATCTGTTTGATAATGTAAACATGAACATACTATGATAGGTTGCTCTTTAATTTATCTGATAAAATCTTGTATACTCATCCTATATGCTCTAAGTATCTGCGCATATCCAAATCCATCCAAGCGTTTAAGCATAAACGAAAACTAAAAGGAAGAGGAAAAAAATACTAACCAGGAATATAGGAAGCAAAGTTGTTGTCTCACTCTACTTAATTATTTCTCTTTGTGCTGCAGAATTTGAGTTCCACACTTCCAAAAACTTTGATCCTGAAGATTCCTCACCAGCTGATGAGATCTTCGTAGACGGGATGATCCTTGAGAGAGAGAGAGAGAGAGAGAGAGAGAGAGAGAGAGAGAGAGAGAGAGAGAAGAGAGAGAGAGAAGAGACAGAGAGAGAGAGAGAGTGAGAGTGAGAGAGAGAGGTTTTCCTTGGTGGTGTCGAAGTACATTATGAAACATTGTCTTATGGAGTCCGATGTGGACTTAGTTTGGTGGCATTGAAGTAGACGCTTTGTATAGTGGAGTTAGTTATTGTGTGGAGCTCGTGATGAGGGTGTGGCCCGTTTAGAGATGACATGTATATGGTGTCACTGGTGTGCGTTGGGTGTTGACGTACTTGGTGAAGTACTTCCGTAGATGTGAAAGATTGAAGGCTAAACTCAGGGGGAGTTTAGCACATGAGGTTTCATTGTGGTGGTCCGTGAAGATTGAAGTTGTTTGAAGACAGTGAGATCTGGTGTGCCGGAGGGTGATTTATGCATGCGTGCTTGATTCCTAATCTTCATAGGTATCTATCTAGAAAAAGAATGGTATGCACAAGTGTGTGTTGTACCATATAGCAATTCTAAGTTGATTTCTTGTTCTAGTGGTCAATGAAATCTGAACTAGGTACCGAAGATGTAGGAAACAATCCTCGTTAACAAATTGATGTGTCTTTAATTTATGCACTTATTTTTGGTTCCTCATTTGCACTTACAGGAAGAACATGGCCAATGAGGTCACACCAGGTTCTATCTTCATTGACCATTTGCTACTTAGGCGTGAAGGCTTCCTTAAGTGGAAAGGTGGTAATTTTGGAAGATCCGAAACAGCTAAGAACTCAAGAGATGGTTTCTTCTTGTCTAAAAGAACACCCTAAACCTCAATGTAGTTTGAGAAAGCAAGCAACAAAAAAACTTTCATCTTACAACCTCAGAATCCACTACAATGTCTCTCATTCAACTCAACAGAAAGACCTCACTATTCTCTAACAAAACCAAACACTCCTAGTAAGCTGAGAGCTCCAACAAGCGCTAGCAACAGAAAATCTCTTAAACTACTGACATCCAAAATAACTCAAAACCGGTCTCCCTCGAGACTCATTGTACTTGACACAATACCAAGGAACCAAATATAGTAAACAAGCCATAGCATACCCCAACTCATTGTACACTCTCAAACCACTACTTGGTCACCACGAAACCGATTTGATCAAAGTTAGTCCCTATGGGGGAAGAACACCAAGACGGAGCCTTTACCGGGTAAAGGTAAAAACTGGAGGCGATTGTAAGAGAGAACCCTAGGGATCGGAGTTGGAGAAAATTCCCACCAAGTCCGGTCTGGTCGAAGGATCAGATCCTATCCATATAGCCCATAGCAGTTTTTACAGAACAATATCTATGAGTTCCTTGAGCATAGATCAGAAGCGATATCTCTGAGTTCTTCTGAGAGACGATGGTCATTGCAGACCAACGCGAGTATCGATTCAGTGCCGAAGATAACCAGGTCAAAGGCAAGTCAAGGTTCGGGTTGATTTATCTTTTGATCGGCTTCCAGTTTTTTGGCTATCTAAGTTTCTCATGCGCTTTGAAAGAGTACATTAACACGTGAGATGTGGGCCTCGTTTTGTGGGTTTTACTACTGAATCCGTTGGATCGGATATGAGTAGGGTTGGGTAATCCAATCCAAAAGTAGTTAAGTATCTGTTACATGGCTTTACCCTATCACGAAAAAATACTAATCGTCCACGTGGGTTACCTAGAATAGGCATGGGCATTCGGGGTTCCAATCGGTTTTTTGGTTTTGTCCAATCGGGTCTTGGTTTTTTGGGTTTATCAAAATCAGCTCCATTCGGTTTATATGAAAGTTCGGTTCAGGGCCGGTTCGGGTTTTATCGGTTCGGGTTGGGGATAGTAAATATTCAAAGAACCGGTACAACACGATGTACTTTCGGGTTCGGATCTCAAGCGATTCTTCAATTTAAAAGTACCTGATTTGTACTTACTTTGTAACAAAAACATAAGTAAAGTTGGTTCTTCGGTTTAAAGGAACCCGATTTGTACCTATTTTATAACCAAAATATAAGTAAAATCGATTCAAAATAAAAGGAACATCAAACGTGATCATTCTAAATTAAACGAAAGGTAAACATAGTTATTGATTGAAAGAAAGCCAAATAAATGAAGACATAAAATGAAAACCAAATTCTCATGAAATGAGAAACATTATTCAATGAAAACAAAACCAAAATCTAAAAACTTCAAGCTTCAACTGCCACCTTCAACAATCAACCTTCAATCATCAAAACGCTGAGCCTGAAACTCTTAAATAGAAAATCTAATGACAAGAAATTAGATATATATATATATATATATATATATATATATATATATATATATATATATATATATATATATATATATATATATATATATTAACAAAGATAATAAAAAAGAAACTACATTTCGAAAAGTACAAGCATTTCTCAAGTCGATCTAACAGAAATCTTTATTAAGCTTAGTATTAATATTAAACACAAACATTAATATTAACCAAATACTCCCTCTGTTTCTAAATAATGTACGTTCTAGCCCATCACTTATTTTCTAATTGAACAAGGTTTTCAATTTTCTATGTATTTTTAACAATGAATTGTCAATTTCCAAGAAATATTAATTGACAATTTTAGATTTATTGAATTGTTATTGGTTAAAACTTATGAAAATTTGTTATTATATTTTAAAAACTTAATGAATTGATTCTTAAATATTAACTTTTTCTTAATTTGTGTGAAAATTTTAAAATGTACATTATTTAGAAACAAATGGAGTATATATTAAGCTAAGTATTTGAGTTAATTATTATGTAATAGATAATTATTTTATATGTTCAATAATATCTTATTATATTTTGGATACATAAAAGAAATTGAGATCATGTTTGGTATAAGTTATTTTTTGGGATTTTAAAATTTTCTGGTCTATCGGATATCCCTTTAGGTTCGATTCGGATAATACCCATAACCTAAAATGCCAAAAAATAGGATCTATTCGGTATTTATGTCGGGTTTGAATCGATCCAGATTCATTTTTATCAGATCAGATTTGGTTTATTTGCCTAGCATTAACCTAGAATCACGGCTGTAAAAGTATGGGATACTCTTGTAAATATGAAACTTTACGATGATGGTTTCACAAAATGAGTGACACTATATTATAATTAGAGCACCTCCATCGCTAGTTCTAGGAGGAGGTGCTAAAGTAATTAAGACAAAAAAATAAATATAAACTGGTTTAATTAGAGAGGAGCGCTCCTTAATTAAGTGATTCTAGGAGTGGTGAAGACCCCAAACGTGGCATAACGTCATTGGTTGGGTCATTTAAGAGGAAGGGAAAAAGCTTGGGTCTCTCTTTCTCTTTCGCCGATTGTTTTTTGGCGATCTTCGATGTCATCGAAATCTTCGATTCTGTCGAAAAAGCTTGTGTCTCTCTTTCTCTTGCGCCGATTGTCGTCGATTATGGTGTTCTCTTGTGTGATTTAGTCGAAATATCATCATCAGTCTCTTTCTTCCTCGTCGATTCTGTCGGGAATACCAACGGAGAAAACGGCAAATCTCGATTCTTTGTTCGTCGATGCTCTCTCTTCCCCTGCCTTCGCCGGAAAGGCCGTCAAGATTTCCCCAGCAGCATCAGAAGTCCTTGGAAGCGGCCGTGTGACAATGAGGAAGACCGTAGCCAAGCCAAAGGGCCCAATCGACCCCGAGACATTTGCAAGGAACCGTGAGGTAGAAGTTATTCACTGCATGTGGGCCATTCTTGGAGCCTTAGGTTGTGTCTTCCCGGAGTTGTTGGCCAGGAACAGGGTCAAGTTTGGAGAGGCGGTTTGGTTCAAGGCTGGTTCAAGATATTCAGCGAAGGAGGACTTGATTACTTGGGAAACCCAAGCTTGGTTCACGCTCAGAGCATCTTGGCTATTTGGGCTACTCAAGTGATATTGATGGGAGCCGTTGAAGGTTACAGAGTTGCAGGAGATCTCGATGGACTTGCTCTACCCAGGTGTGTCTCCCTGTTAATGTGTCTATGTGTCTCCCTGTTATTGTTCAGCATCATCACTTGTGTTTTGATTTGAAAAACAGCTGGAGCTGCGTGGGAAACAGTAAATGAGAAGAGACATCACATTGAAGAAGACAAAGGTCTTGCAGTGACAAACTTCAAAGACGTCAAACCCTCTCCCTTTAAGTTTAGAGGTAAGTAGTCAATCCATTTAATGAGTGTTAGATACATCGTTTAGGTTGGAATTAAGTAGACTATGGAATTAGGTAGCTACATTGATGACATTGTTTAGGTTGGAATTAAGTAGACTATGGAATTAGGTAGCTACATTGATGACATTGTTTACGTTAGAGTTAAATAGACTTTTGAGGTGTTTTGGTTGTTTTAGATTAGGTAGATACATTGATGGTGATTTAAGTTTTCTTTAAAAACCGACCAAAAATCTCTTTCTCAACTCATGTTTATTTTCATTTCTCTGGATTTCAAATCTCTTCTCCTCTCACAAGAAGCTCTCTTTGTCCTTTTGTAATTTCTTCTCTTCGCTATGGATCCATTTAGTGAACCTTTCAGCTATCAAAACCTCCTCCACAGTCAACAACCAAACCCCTCCTTCTCTTTTGTCAGTCATGCACCAAGTGGTGTTGTCTCTGCCTCTGATGCGTGTGCATTTGGTACTATATTGCCTGAGGATGCAAACCAAGATGCAGTGAACGTGTCAGACCGTACTCAAAGGTGGAAATGGTCACCAACAGAAGACAAGGTGCTCATCAGCGCTTGGTTAAACACGTCCAAAGATGCTGTCGTGGGAAATGAGCAGAAACTAAATGCGTTTTGGAAACGTGTTGCTGACTATTTTGGTTCATGTCCGCAGCTAGCTGGTTGTGAAAAGAGAGACACAAATTGCTGTAAATCGAGGTGGGGGAAAATCAATAAAGGTGTGTGCAAGTTCGTTGGTTCCTATGAGGCTGCAACTAAACAAAAACGAGTGGCCAGAGTGAGGATGATGTCATGAAGATGGCGCATGACATTTTCTTTAATGATCACCACAGCAAATTCACACTGGAGCATTGTTGGTTGGAGTTGAGACATGATCAAAAATGGTGTGGAGGACTGACGAGTAAAGAGGGTGGTAGCTGTAAGAGAAGAAAGCTTGGTGCCCAATCACCACAGTCCTCAACGTCAGTAAATATGATGAGCCCTGGAGGAGATGATGCAACGCGGCCTCCTGGGGTCAAAGCTGCAAAGGGCAAAAGCAAAGCGTCTGTGAGCAAGGGTAAGACTTCTGATGCAGAAGGGAAGTTGACTGTGGATTACCAGAACATGTGGGAGATAAAACAAAAGGATTATGAAATGAAAGAGAAGCAAACCAAGCACAAATGGCTTGAATCCCTACTCGGCAAGACAGAGCCATTAACAGAACTTGAGATTGCTTTGAAAGATAAACTCATCAATGAGATGTTGGCTTCTTAGTGTTATTTAGTTGTATGATATTGCTTTGTATGATATTGCTTTGTATCATATCAATGTATGATATTGCTTTGTATGATATTGCTTTGATTCAATGTATGATATTACTTTGTATGATATTGATTTGATTTAATGTATGATATTGCTTGTATGACAATCCATTGGTTTAGTACCTCTAATAGGTACTTAGATTTAATTAATGTATAATTTTTTGATATGACATTTTAAGTACTCTAATTAACCTATTTAATTTGTCATCCTCCATTGATAGAACCTCATACATAAAATGAATCGATCTGGATTCATTTTTATCAGATCGGATTTGGTTTATTTGCCTAGCATTAACCTAGAATCACGGCTGTAAAAGTATGGGGATACTCTTGTAAATATGAAACTTTACGATGATGGTTTCACAAAATGAGTGACACTATATTATAATTATATTCTGCATCGTCTTCTCCAATAATGATTGAATCCCCTCCTCCACTTCTGTTTCTTCTCCTAGAAAACCGCAAACCCTAGAGAGAAAAAAAACAAAAGAGAAACAGAGACAGAGAGAGAGAAAACAGTTGATGAGATTTGTAGAGAAAGAAAAATAACAATCTGATCTCTCTAGCTCCATCGATATCGCAGCATTTTTTTTCCATTGTTGCGATACGAGATCCCCGAATGAAAACCTTATAACTATCTCTATTTAAAGAATGATTTCGAATCCAAGACTATTGTCTTACACTTGCATCGCCAAAGGAACCGTCGTCCTCGCCGAGTTCGCTTCAAAGGAAGAGCCAGGAATCGAAGACGTAGCCTTGAGATGCATCGAGAACACCCCTCCGCACCATTCAATGTTCTCCCACACAGTTCGCAACAAGACCTACACATTCGCAATCGACGATGTCTCCTCCTTCGTCTACTTCGCTATTATGGACGAAACTATGGAGAAACCTGAATCCTTCCGTGTCCTGAATCGGTTGAGATCAGCTGTTGAAGATCTCATCAGAGTCGGTGCCTTGACCAATCCTGCTCCGCGTTGTCTCCAAGCGAAGATGGATCCAGTTTTCAAGGAGATTGTCGGTGGTGTCGATGTGGATTTGGAATTGGACATGGATTTGGTAGCGAGGGAGTGTCGGAATCTGAGTATTGATTCGACTAAAGGGAGGAGAGCTGCCTTGATGCCTCTTTTGGGGAAGCCGTTGAAGGCGTTGAAGAAGAAGAAGAGGTTGTTGCATACGGAAGATTCGGCGAGGTTGGTATGGTCAATGAGACTTCGGAGAAGGAGGTGAATTTATGTGGGAATGGGAGCAGTGGAGTGTTGCGCAAGGAACTGAGAATGGTTTGTTAACAGATCATCATAAGGCGAAACAGATGTGGAAGAAACATGTTTGGGTGGTGTTGATGTTCGATTTCTGCATCTGTGCTGTTCTGTTTGGAATCTGGCTTTGGGTTTGTCAAGGTTTTCAATGCGTCAATGGTTAATAGTAATCAATCATCAGTGATCTCTCTGTGTACATCTATTTATTTTCAATCTACACTTTCATTCTTTTGCATCTGGGCATTTGTTTTTTAATCTTCTTTTTTTTAAAGCTCACAGAATGTGTTGTTTCCAGGAAGTTGGATCCTGGCTTTACATGTTAGTGATGTTGACAAGCAACATGTGTTTGTTGTATTGTATGTCTCTTTCTTGTTTTTTTTTCTTTTGCTCTATATTCCCCCATAACTTGTGTGTGCTATGATTGAACGTGGGTCGCACAATAATAGATGACAAATAAATAGATGGTTTCAGATCCAGTCACACATTAAATAGAGTACATTGCATCTACAGTCGGTGTATTTTTAAAATATTATATTCCAAAAATGAGATTGATTCCAGCAGTTAGATTTATGAATCAGTAACAGTCTATGGCTTAGAGTAGATAGATGATTAAATTACAAGTTGTGAGTTTCTTGTTACCTGCTGCCACCACGAGGATTATCATCCTTTCCAATCATCGCTGTCATTACAGCTTCCTCGTCTTCGTCATCATCTTTATCGCCTTCCTCCTTTCTTCATCATTGTACCATGAGGTGGCTGCTTCTTCAATTGTCTTTTTCGTCTGTTCTTGCCAATCATTCATTATATTCATCTCTGTTAACCAAGCATCCTCTATGCTCATTGTCTGGCATCCTACAAACCCAAGTTAATCGCCTTCTTTATTTCTTGGAATGGGTATAAGATTTGCGATGAGTATGATTCTGTATTTACCTGAGCTATTATCCTCTCTCCATTCATGATGCTTGTTGGACCGAGTATCAAAGGTTGGTGCTTGTGCTCATGAGCTATCATCCTTCTAACACATCTTGTGCAAATCTGGCAGACGTGATTGGTTGCACCTGTCTAGAGTACTGTACCCTCGCAATGCCAGGTTTCAGCTTTCTTTGTGCGATCATCAAGAGCATCCCGAGAGAACTCATCCTCTCTCCATTCTAATCATGGGAATCAAAGTAACATTCTCTTAGTTTGGATGCCTATCAAAGAGACAATGCCATGTAAAGAAAGCAATACATGTAACTGTTTTTCCTTGATTGAAGAGAGAGCATTTTCCTCTTATCTCTTTAGCATTTCAATAGCCTGCAACGAAGTTTAACCATCAGATAAAGCCACATCCCCTGATAAGACTTCTCAAGCCTAACCTTACATATAGCCAAGTTAATTGTGGAGAGCCAAGCTGCAAAGAAACAAGACAGTGGACGAACATCTCTCTCTTCTTCGCTGTCACAAAAGAACAGGTCTGGATCTACCTTGAGAGCTCTAGGATCCACAGGTGGAGATGAATAAGCCTCCAACTCCTCTTCCGGAACAAGGTCCATTGCCTCACAGAACAAAAAGAACTCCTAGACACATATAAGACACCATACATTTCATTCTAGCACTAGCATCAACAGGATTACAACAAGAAGTTTACCCTCAACTTTGCATAGGACAATCGGAATCCGATAGTAAGGTACCTATAATCACAAGAAAGTATGCATCGTCACTCTTAAAGCAATGTGCCAACACAAAAGACTCCACATTTGCAGATAAAAGCAATAGAAGCGGACAAAACTATTAATCTTTGAACAGAAACATACAAATGAAACTCGATTGCGTACCACTTGTAATAATAGAGCAAAGAACACCCCTCTCAGAAACGTCCAACTCAGCGATTCTGAATAACTCATTTCAGATTAAAACCCTAATCGAATTCGTATATAAAAGCTACAAGTTTCCACCTGATCGGCACGAGATGAACTTTCCTTGCTTGCTCAAACACCAATCACATATGAAATTTACAATTTTTGAAGAGATGTTATGCGATCGATCATGCCGCGTCAATTCATGAAAATCGAAATGATTATCAGTCGTCAGATCTGTGAGAACTATGGCTGGTATACCCTAAAGTAATAGTTTTGCCTAAGTGCCAATTCTGTAATGTCCCCATTCTGAATTGATTTTCATTTGATTTATTTTAACCTGAAATGATTTTCTGAAATAAACTTTATAGGTTTTAATTACAAAATGATTTTTTAAAAAATTTTTTTATAGAAATAGACTTTTTATTTTGAAAATTTCAATATTTTTATTTATTTTAATTTTAAACTTTATTTCCATATTTAAATTTAAATTAGTTAATCCAAATAATATAAATATATATTTATATTATTTAATAAAATCTATTTTAATCATTTTTCTTGTTGAATACTATTTTGGGGACAAACACTTAAATAAGTCTATATTAAGATATTTCTCAAAGATTAATTATATATGCCGTAAAATGTCAATAATATCACAAACAAAACTTGAGTATTATCTGCCATTTAACAACCCGTCGAATCTAACTGAAAATGTTAAAAAAAAAATTAAACTCCAACGCGATTTGAGATCAACTGTCACCCTATTTCTTTGAAATAAAATAATTAAATAATAATTTTAATTTTTTTTAAAATTTTTACAAAGGCAACTTATTGATATTTTAAAGACTCTGATTCATAGAAACATCAATATATGAACCGGGCCCCAAAGTCCAATATATCACATTGTGCTAACAATAACAACATAAACTCAAAAGTCTGAAATATATAAAAACGAAAATGCGTAAAACTCCAAAGCCCAAAAGCCAAATAGCACCGGTCTAATATAATTATTCTTGCTCGACAGCCTCACCTGAAAGGGAATGGAGAGTGAGTAACATGAGAGTCAATCAGTGAGGTATGGGATGCTAAACCTGAAGTTCATAAACTCGGTCATAACACTCTAAATAAACATAATTTAACACAAATACATGTCAAACACGGCACCTAAAGTACCCAAACAACAAACAAGGATCCTAGTGAGGCGCGCACTCGTTTCCCACTCACGGGCCAACAATAACATTGTTGGGATGGTGCCCAGTAACACCACTTGTAGACGATTTATCGACACCTCTAAGATACAGTCCAACCGGTAGACTAGAGCTGGCAGTAACCTCCATTCAATCCGGCATACAATAACATGCTCTCGTCTCTGTATTCGTCTCACACAATTCTAACTAAGAATTTTCATTGAGTGAAGCTATCAATGTTGAACCATCTAACACCCTAATTCCGGTTTAGCAAAGAACCTACTAACTAAACAAACAGACTCGATTTCACAAAGACAAAACATTTTACAAATAAATTATATTTATTCAAGGCCCTAAAGTCGTGTTCGAAAAGCTCGAGAATATCCCTCACTTTAGCAACTTGGAGAAGTGATGTCTATGAACTCCAACTACTCCAATAGACTCCAAATCTGAAACCAGGGCAAAATAGGGTCAAAATGCCCTTCGAACGGTTAAAAATGGGTTTCCGATGGACTGGTCAAAGTCAACAGAAAATTTGATCTGACTGGTCAAAGTCAACTTGAGTCAAACCTTGTCTTAAACCAGCCGATTTTCCTTAACCGAATTCAATTTTAATTGGACCAACTGGTAACCAAAAGCTAATTGATTTTAGCCAACTGGTTTACCCTAACCAAACCAAAATCAATTTAAACCAGTTAAACCAATCAAACCAACCGTTTGACCGAGTCGCCGGCGAGTCACCATCTTACCAGCGGTGACAGCGGAGGTCGGCGGAGATGGCGGCGGTGATCTCCGGCGACGGCGCATGGATAACACTCGCGGACAATGAAACTTTTCGGAGGCGCATGCGGCTTTGTTTGGCTCCGATTGCTGCGTGGTAGGCAGCTACGGGTTTTTCTCAACGAGAGGAACAAGATAGTGGCCTTGCATGCGCGAAATTCTTTACGGTAAGGAAGTTATGGACGATTTACTAAACGGACGAAAACTAAACACAGGGTTATGCGGTTTCCAGCGTTACTTTTGGCTATGGACGGCGGTGAAGAGCTCGGCGTGACCTCAGGGTGTGGTGGCTGTGGCTACGAGCTCCGGCGACTCCTTCTCTACAAGAATTCACACTTCTCCCCTCAAATCTCATCTTCTTTCTATTTTTTTCCTTATTGCAGAAAAATAAAATGGGGGAATGAGTTTTATAGAGTATTAACATGGGCCAATTTCTTTGGGCCGAATTGGCTAGACCTGGACATGGGTCATCACATTAATATCCCTCTCTCCTTGCAAATTTCACAATCTTTTTATTTCCCAAGTCGTTATTTTCGTGAAGATAGGGAGACAAGCAACCTGAAAGGAACTACAAAGTAAATATATCATTTAATTCATCTTGAATACGATTTGGTGGAGAGATGGTGGATTAATGTTTAATTCATGTATCCCATACGAATTTCTAGCTAATTGGTTTGTTATTGTGGCATTGAAAGATAGTTAAGACGAGAAATTAAAAGAAGAGAGTCAAGCGTGTAACCATAAATTTGAGAACTTCCCATGAAGAAGAAAAAAACGTGAACTCTTGTGAATAAGAACAAAACACGAACTCTTGTGAAGAAGAAGAAGATGCAAATTCATGTGAAGAAGATTGAGACAGAGGATCTTAAGAGAGATCGGGATCAGAGAGCTGATTGGTGAAGAAGTCCATGTTGCGTCAATCCACGAAGATAATTGAAATCACTATCAGCTGTCATATCTTGTGGAACACCGGCTGGTATACCCTAAAGTAATAGTGTTTCCCTTTATCTAGAGTTAATTACCATTTAAGACAATTTTATATTTTTGTTTTTGGGTTAAGGCACTTTGTTGGAAAAGGGCACTCTATGCATAAGTAAAGACGGTTCCGCCCTTCCAAATAAAGCTTGGGCAAAGTTGAGTTTTTGTAACTTAAATAGTTTGTCTTTTATTTATATGGTGTATAACAACTATAACCATTTTGAGACATTTTAGGCCACAAGAATATTATCATGCTTTTTAATATATATACATTTTACTTTAAACCATATGTTGCTTTCTTCTTTTACTTTATATCGGGAAAAAAGTCACTTGAATCTCGACAACAATGTAACCCTAGTTCTTATCCGGTGACGATTTTGTAAAATAAAGTAGCTTATATCTGTAATTCAAAGGATGGAAGGTACGCCTAATGTAGCTCTTACTCTTTTTAAGACCTTCTCTCATTGAACGAATGTTTACAAAAGCGTATGGAGTTTTGTTGACAAAACTATTTTACTGGGGTTGCTCAAACGACAATACAGTTGGATGAACTGAGGAAGGCTGGGATAAGGGCCAACCTAAACAATGTTTGCAACTGATCAATTTCTTAGCAATATGCTTCGAAGATCAAATTTTTTTTGCTGAGTGTGAGCGACGCACTGAATGGGACTGACAATTCGAGTTAATAAATGACTCTTGTTTTGGTGGCTCTTCAAGCTGGAAGAGCTTAATTTTTCGATCCCATGCAACAAATGCATTCTATGTTGTTGAGACAGATGGTGACTAAAAATATATACTTCTTATGAACAGTGTTATCCTTTTAGGTTCTCGCTCATGGATTTTGAAGCAATAACATGACTCCCTTGTGGTGAGTTTGAGGATGATTACAAGGTGGATGAGCTTGGATTCAAGAATGGGCTTTCATGTACGTATTGGGAAACACTAATTGAGTCTGGTAGGGAAGTAACGATTGGAGATATATCTTTGATGTTGAAGAATAAGATTGTGCCAAGTTGGAGGAGAATTCATTTAGAAGTTATCATGATTGTTGATGGTGTCTTCATTGTTGCAACACAATACCACAAGCCGACACCCAAATATGTATCCATGGTGGTGAACTTCTCTGTATTTCTAAAGTTCCATGGGCAGGAAATCCTTCATTTGGACGATTTGTTTGATGGTATTTCTAGAAAAGTTGATGATCCAATTGGCATGTTTAGAGGATAACTGAAGCAGTCGTCACTGTGGATACTTGGATCCCCACATGCGCAATAAGTGTTAGCTCTGTAATCCATTCCTCTACTCGCTGACAAGCGGGGGGACCGTGTGATGGAGTCATAATTCTTCGTTATAAGGTAACAACCATTCCTAAAAGTGTTGGCTTGTTGTTGCAGGGTACCATTGAGGTTGAGAGTGACCTTATAGTAAGTAACATGTGTTTATGACAAAGAGAACACCAATCCAGATGGACAAGTGAGGAGAAAGACAAAAGTGACAATAGGCAGTCATGTAAAAATAAGCAGTGTACACTAGGTGGCTAAAGTTCCTTGGTTTTGTTTAGTAGTCCAACGATGTGTCTGACAATGGTCCAAGGTTCGAGTGGACGTCCGAGTGGGAGTTATGGAGGAAGTAAACCAAGCAGGTGTTGGAAACACTAAACTGTTGAAGACTTCACCACAATGTATTCCTCTTACTGTTATAAGGTTTTGATTGTGTATTGTGTTGTAGGCTGCTAAGAATGATGGGTGTCAAATCCATTTGGAAGGGGCCCGAATTTTCAAGTATTGGCTCATGTAGATCTAGAGAAGGGGAAATCAAACCAAATGGACATATTAGACCATAAAACGAATACACTGAATAACCACTTGGCTATGACCCCATGATCACTGTTGTTCTCCATTGTTTTTGCGGCTAAGGTTCAATCATTTATTTTAGGAGTCCAATGAGGTTGTGGACGAAGTTCTATTAAAGCAATTAAACCAAGTAGGCATTGCAAACACAGATGTTGTAGGCGTTCCACAATGTATTGCTTGTTGTTGTTATTAATGTTGGTTGTGTTAATGTGTTTTTGGACGCTAAAATTGAAATTTTGGTCTCGATAGACCTAAAGAGAAGGAGAAGCTAAGCATGTTGACATGGTTTAACATAAACAGTTCGCTGTCCAACCACATGGTCAAACTGTTTGTGTTTGTGTTTTGTCTGTGTTCCACATTGTTTACTTGGCCAAGGTCAATGATTTGTTTTAGGAGTCCCAAGAGGTAGCAGACAAGGTTCATGAGGTTCCATTGGATGATCGAGTGGGAGTTACGGAGGAAGAAAGCCAAGTAAGTGTTATAAACACAAAATCAAGTAGGTGTTGCAAACAAAAGACTGTTATTAATGTTAGGTTTGTGTGAATGTGTTTTAGGCCGGTAAAAACGAAGACTGTCAGATCCATCAGGAATGGCGAGTTTGCAATTATTGGCTAAGAAAGATTTAGAGAAAGAGAAATCAAAACCAGTTGTACATGTTATAACTTATATGAACTATGCTGAACAACCATATGAACATGACTACATGGTCATACTGCTTGTTTTTTTTCTCAGATTTGTGGCGATGCTGAAGACATAGTGGCTAGTGTTTTGCTGGATATTAACAACATGCATAAGGATGGTGTAGACATGCTTCGACCTGGAGGCTATGAGGTATGTACTGATCTCCTTATCTTTTGTTTGGGAAGTTTGTTTCTTTTGGTGTCTTTGTATATATAGTGGCCGACGGTATTGAGAAATATCATAACAAAATTTTCCATCAACCCCCATTCCTTTATTTCTAATGGAAGCTTTTAACATATTTGGATAAACCTTCAGTAACATGTACAAGAGGACTATCAAATCCCTAAATATATCAGCATCTAAACAGTAAACCAAAGATAACTAAACCGGAGTCTAATAACCAACTAAACCAAACATATATCAGCTTAAATAGAAATAACTTTTATTCTATTAACCTTAAATTTTTCTTCCCGTTAGTTATTTTATTTGAGGCAAATAGGATAAACTCCTGAAATTATATGAGTGACTACATTATAATAAACAAAAAAATATAGCAAATCCCATAATTGAGGTGTAAAGGTAAAATCATTTGATATATGTAATCGACATAAGTTTTGAGAAACATGTTGATCATAAAATTATCGATCTAACATACTAATTTGGCAAAGCAAAAAAATAATATTAATCTAATATATTAGTGAATAGTAATATTACTTGCGGTCACAGAGGATAGTGACTTGAAAGTTGATTCAAACTCAGGTCTGCGAACGACAACATTTATCATCTGAAGTACTATCTTGTGAACCACTGACTCACGATAACAATTGTCCATGCATTTATAATTGTAATCTCCATGTTCTGGTTTCTTTTTCTTTTCTTTCCATCGTGTATTTTGTGTAAAATCAAGTGAAAGATGTACAATCATATACAATTACAAACTTGAAAACCAAACAAACCCATGATACATATAAGAGCAGTGAAAAACAACTAATCAGCGATCAGATAATTAATGTTATAGAAAAAAGGGAGTGTTATCTTATATCTATTCTATTAAAACATGATCATGTCCAGTTGATATTAGTTGTGTCCAATTTAAAAAACATCTCACCAAATATAATTGCTTATATGCTCATATAAATTATAACTGTTTAACCTATAATGAATACTATTAAATAACACGATAACAACAAGGAAGTTCCATAATAGCTGAATTCCTATTTTTTAGGACTACACATATAGCAACTAAAATGTTTGAATATATATATTTTTTTCCTTATTAGTTTTTGTTACCTAATAACATAGCATATATCTAATTTCAAAATCACAGTATTTATTTAACAAACAAAAAACATTACAAGAACCAAATATATTATGGTAATCGATTAACAAAAATATATGTTGTAATTATTAATAAATTGTCTGATAACAAAATTGAAAAACATAACTTCTTTATTAAAAATTATACAAAACTGATTTAAAAAACATATTTAAAACTAATAAAAAGTAAGTCATCTACCGGTTTAACCAGTGGTTCAACCGGTAACCGGGTTTTGGGTTTTAGTAATTTTTTGCGTGTTTTATTAGGTTTTTAAATATTTTTTTTCAGAAACCCAAATCGGATTTATTTTGGTTCATCGGGTTACCGGTTCAACCACAGAACTGGATTGGGTTTCAAAACACTAAGTATGAAACTTCCTCGGAACGATTCCGAGTTAGATTTCTTTGGTACAAATATTCTTGACTAATTATCTTAGATAAATACTAAGAAAATATAATATGTTGCAAACTTTAAGAATAAAGTTTTAAAATAGTTTCCGAAATGCATATCACACAAGTATATAGTTATGCAACTTGACATATTAATATAATTACCAAAAATTATATAAAATAAAATTATATTAATTACAAATATAATTACAAAAAACAAATATACAAATTAAGTTTCTAAAAAAATAAAAATAAAATAAACCCGCCCTTTGAAAGGGCGGGTCAACATCTAGTTTATTCTATAAAATAGGATCATAACCTATTGATAAATGTTTGGTCCAACTATTTATTAGTCATGTATTACTTTTTTATATTAATAAAATTAAATCTTTTATATTATTGATAAATGATTAAAACACAAATATAACTACAAAAAAATAAAAAAAAAATTCACTTATTCCAAAAAAATTTAAAACAAAATATATACCCGCCTTTTTTGATAAATGTTTGGTTCAACTATTTATTAGTCATGTATTATTTTTTTATATTAATAACATTAAATCTTTTGTATGATTGATAAATGATTAAACACAAATATAATTACAAAAAATAAAAAATTCATTTGTTCAAAATAAAAATAAAATATATATATACCCGCCCTTTAAAGGGCGGGTCAAAATCTAGTTTATCTTAAAACTGAACAATTAGATGAAAAAAAAACTAAACAATTAGAATTAATTTTTATCAAAATTATTAAAATAAAGAAAATCTTTAGTTTAATAATAAGATAGTATACGGAAAAAAATTGTAGTCAGATATTTGGTGATGTAGTTGGAGATACAAAAAAAATTGTGGCACTATAACACCGAATTTAGTATTATTTATCAAGTTTAGAGATGCCCTAAAACAATATATGCTTTGGATTCCAAAATAGTAAGTTTGATAGCTACTTTTTGTAACCATTTGGAAGTTTTTACATTTTTGAGAGTTAGGTTTCAAATCAAATTATATTTAAAAGTATTGTAATTAAGTGATACTGATTATGATACTCTCTTGTTATATGACCAGTACTGGTTATGTCCCTGGCTGCAGGTGACTTTTAAAATTTTGTCTCTTAGCTCATATCATAGAGGTTAGTGACGTCTTAAAGTTGATACAAAATCTTTTAGACCCAGTCACAATATCATAGAAACTAAATAAAAAAGGAAAATAAAGTTTATCCTAACTTAAGAAAAACACATAAAAAGTAAATATATAAAACTATAAGGATGATAATTTGAATAATTATCATGTTGGTGCTAATAAGAGATACTGATGCATCATGTCTTGCCGGCCAAAAAAGATTCATCTTCGAATCTTCAGTGGTCACGATCTTGGCATCAAAATTTTAAAATTATTCACTAATTTTGCATTTTTTTTGATTTTGCAGAAACTTTTCAAATACTTGATTCTAAACGATTTTTGTAGGGATCTGTTTATATCCAGAATTTTCAATAATCTAGTTCCGCCCAAAGCTTGCACATATTGGATTTTCAAAAGAAGCTTCTTCTAGGACAAAGTCGATAACATGAGCATCGTCTTCGTAGGTGTCGTAGATAGAATCACCATGATTTTTCGAAAGATCTTATGGTATTCTCCCTCAACAAAAGGACTTTCATCCTCAAAAGTGAAGCAACTACATATCAACGTGATATCCAAAATCATTCTTCAATTGAGAAACTTGACATCCAAGAACGTGCTTTAGGCGTCGTGTCAGTCTTGGACCGGCCCTTATTGAGCATTGAAGCGAACAAAACGACTATAACCAGGTAGCAGAAATAGCAAGCCATTTCATTTACACCTAGTGAAAAATCTCATATCATCAGTCTCAAGTTGCTTCTCCATCTTGTTCCCCCATTCAATGTTTATCCAACACTTGTAACCTTTAAGTACACGGGGGAAGAATGAATTAAAGAATAGAAGATAAGCACCATGTACAAAGAAAGCAATCACTGACATACAATTTCGAAATGCAATTTTTAGTTCAGAGTTAAATTATGTTTTACCGTAACTCCATGTTTCAGAATTTTCGTTTCTGCACGGCCCACAAGGGACAATTCTAGATTATTTTATTCATCTCAACTTCACTTTTTCCAAATCCTTTATTGATAAAAATACAAAACTTCAGTCCCTTGCTTACGTATTGGTGGCGCAATAGAAAGAGAGACATATTGCGGCAAAAAAAAGAAGAAGCTATTTGCATGAACTCATAAAAGCTTCCAATGGAGAATTATTTTGTTGTTAAGAGTTTATCATGGTTACAGTCTCATCCATCTCAATGTGACTTAACACTTTCAAGATAGACCTCATCTTTACTAAGAGCAGCTATAATATATATGACAAGGATGTGTCAAGCCTATAACGAAACTAAAAAAAGCTTACCAGCATTGTGCTTATACCCTCTATCACTGCTGAACCAGATAATAGGAACGGATCCATTGTAAGATCTTTTTGAACCTGAGTATTATAAGAAGATTATTATTCGTAAAATCATTTATCAGTATCACATATGCTGTAAATAGTAATAGAGATTATGTAACGGTGTAATTGATGATTCAAGAGTGTTAAAAGTAATACTAAGATAATTGAAATCAGCCTTTTTTTATAAGTTTCTTTGGAAAAAAAGGAAAACCAAATATAATACTCCACATTTATGTTTCACATTTATATTTAAAAATATTTACTTTATTCGGGTATTCTGGAAAATCAAAATGACTTTTAAAAATATGTACTTTTCTCCATACTTTACAAATAACTTTTAATACTTCACGTTTTGTATACGCAATCAAATTGCTTTATGATAAAATTAACAATAATATTTTTCTATTTCCCCTTTATGTCATCTTATAATCCCCCTTTACTATTTTTTCTATTTCTCACACGGATACGTAGAATTTTCATTCTGATATGAAAGTTGAGAGAAGAAAGTAACATTGGACTGATATGAGTGGCCTCTCAATTCTCATAATCTAAATGATAAAAATCAGATTAGTCTTCAATCCTCATCGATCTCATCTTACCAAAGTGACTTACTTTTATTTATACTTTTTATAGTGGAAAATTCTACAGAAAATTTCATATTAGTTTCTACGTCATGCATGTGAAACGTTAATAGTTTGTTATTTAAAACATTCGCAGCGATTAACCATAACTAAAGTGAAAAAATTAAACCGTCATTTACTATACTACTCACTCTAAAGGGTCAGAATTGTAACCGAGGATTTGGTAATATAATTGCGCAGAATTAAAATGTGTGACGGTTCAAGTGTGGTTCTTACTTTTGTGCAGAATAAATGCGGTTTTTATAGAAATGTATTGCAATTTTGTTAGAAAAAATAGTGTTGGTTTTGATAGAAAAGTAATATAAATAAATATATTTAGAATCTAATAGTATTTTATCACTTCTTGTATATACTTTTGTGATATTTATTAACAAAATTATTTTGACTAATATACACACCTCACTTCTTTAGTATTTTCATTCAACGTTTTGACATAGACCAAATCCTAAAAATAAAATCCCGTGTCCAAATAAAACTAGAATTACAAAAAGATATTCCACTGAACATGCAACCTGTAATTTTCACTTTCCGGATTTATATACATACATAATATTTTTATAGTACTATATTAGTCTCCTTGTAATCATCATTGTAA
This sequence comes from Moricandia arvensis, assembly GCA_905132765.1. NCBI lineage: Eukaryota > Viridiplantae > Streptophyta > Magnoliopsida > Brassicales > Brassicaceae > Moricandia > Moricandia arvensis. The sequence continues at coordinate 47,923 of CAJHQP010002965.1, read as the reverse complement.
TGTGTAAGCATCGCAGATTCCGATTAGACAACGCAAGTTTTGACCGTAAGTTCACCAAAGCTTTGACATCACTGAGTTTTTTGTTCTCTTTGTTATGCAAACCAATTCATTGTTTTAGGAGAAGAATATCCAATTTGGGGGAAAACCATCGATCTTTTTAGTTGTGATTTTGTTTCAAGTTTTAGTATAGTTTAGAAGGTAATTTAGTGCTACTCGAGTTTGTTGAGGCTAATAATTCAAGTGTTGAAAAATAATACAATTATTTTTTTTGCTTAAGAAAAATAGTACAAGTTATTAGTATGTTTTCGTTAAAAAGGAAATATATTTTTTCAAATTTTGCACTTTAGAAGAAGAGATTTCACACTCTTAAAACTAATTGGTTCTTGACAAAATAAAACTAATTGTTTCATTTGAAATAATGATTGTTGGTTGACCTAAAACCTAATGAAAAAGAAGTGATACCATTGTTTTTTGAAGAAATAAGAGGCAAGAGGTTACCATTGTAATAGGTTTCCAACATATAAAGTACATATGCATAAGTTTGCAAGTGTGTTTTGCAAAAAAAAAAAAGTTTGCATGTGTGCATGAAAGATAAAAGAAGGGACGGCGAAGAGGCAGGAGATTCGCCTAATTTTCGCACACATTCCTACACAGAAGTCCCTACAAACATAACTGATAGAACGAGAAGAAAAGAGTGATTAAACAATGAAAGAGCTACCTTTGACTTTTTCACACCCTAAGCCAAATTGACGGTTTGTCCATCAACACGTCCTCGTCAACGTCCATCAGGATTACCTTATTATCTCTTATCTTATCAAAAAATACAAATCCCAAAAGACTAACTGCCTCAAAACAAACCATGTGTGTGATGACGATGAAAATGCCCACAAAGCCTAACGTTTTGTAACTCAATCATTAATCGTACTCTTGGTTTCAAATTATCATATATTTAAGGGATTTGTATTATTCCAGAATTATTTTATCGTTTTCAATAATAACCTAACAGAAATGCAGAGGCCTAGAAATTTTATCCGGACCCGAAACCCCGAACCGAAACATACTCGAAATCACAAATTCGAATTGAGTATGTGTATGAATAAAATAATTTGTTGGATATTTTTTATAGAACTGTGGGTACAAGTTTGGGTCTGGTTCCTACCCGAGACCCGAACGGCTATTTTTACAACCGATTGATTTAACAATCGAAACCTTACATGACATTTCTATCTTTACCTTCCTCTTCTTCTTTCTCACATCAATGTCCATTTCTGTAACTTAAAAGCTCAAAGAATGTTCATTGTTTCTTAACCTAAGGCAAACGCGATCTTGTGTGAGTCCAGCCCATACTGTCTCATACACGAAGGCCCACGTGAAGCCCAACCTGCAACGGTCTTCATCTTTGTCGTCTTGTGAAACAGAGGAGAGTGGTACGGCAAAACAGAGCTGCCTTATCCAGAACCGTTTCACCCCTCTGTGTGCTGGCTAGTCTTCATTTGCTTTAACAGCTGTGTATTCAACCTATCTAGATCCTTCTTGTGACTCTATTTATAGAGATGTAATTCGTTTCTTTAGTCAATAAGAAAAGTATTATTCAGAAAATCTATCCTCTGTTCTTTACTTTCACATGGTATCAGAGCCTTCATAACCTTAACAGGTGCTCTAATGGCGGATCCTGTGAACCCTTATCCCTTTCCCAGCAACGTCCATGTCCTGAGCTCCGTCACATTGAAGCTCAATGACAGTAACTATTTACTGTGGAAAACTCAGTTTGAATCCTTACTCTCAAGTCAGAAACTTTTGGGGTTTGTCTCCGGAGCTGTTACTCCACCACCGTTGACGCGTATCATCCCTAGAGGTAATGTTGAAGTCGAAGAAGCAAATCCTCAGTATGAAGCATGGTTCTGTTCAGATCAGCTAGTTCGCTCGTGGCTGTTTGGTACCCTGTCCGAAGAAGTGTTGGGATCTGTCCATACGCTTACTACCTCCCGTGAGGTTTGGCTCTCTCTAGCTGATAATTTCAACAAGAGCTCTCTTGCTAGAGAGTTCTCTCTTCGTCGCTCTCTACAACTTCTCACAAAAAAGGACAAGACTTTGGCAGTCTATACCAGAGACTTCAAAACTATTTGTGATGCTCTTAGTGCTATTGGGAAGCCTATCGATGAATCGATGAAGATCTTTGGATTTCTCAACGGTCTTGGACGGGAGTACGATCCAATAACGACGGTTGTCCAGAGCTCACTTACTCGCTTTCCTCCTCCTACATTCACTGATGTAATCTCTGAAGTCCAAGGTTTTGATGCTAAGTTGCAGTCATATGGTGATCATACTCCGGCTAATCCCCACATGGCTTTCAACACTCAAACTGCTGAGTACAGACCCTCTGGTGCGTCGTACAACCCAAACTACCGAGGTAGAGGACGTTCTAGCTTGTCTCGAGGTCGTGGTGGTTACTCCAGTAGGGGCCGTGGATTCATTCAACATCAGACGAATAATCAGGCCTCTGGTGTAAGACCAATATGCCAGATTTGTGGTCGAGTTGGTCACACAGCACTTAAGTGCTACAATCGTTTCGATAACAACTATCAAGCTCAAGCCTTTTCGTCACTCAGAGTGTCTGATGATAACAAAGAATGGGTCCCTGACTCTGGCGCATCAGCTCATATCACATCTTCCACCAACAACCTGCAAGATGTTCATCCCTATGAAGGTGCTGATGCTATCATGGTTGGTGATGGAGCTTACCTACCAATCACACATGTTGGTCATGCCACCATTGGCTCCGTGTCAGGTACTCTTTCTCTGAATGACGTTCTAGTCTGTCCTGATATTCAGAAATCACTACTGTCTGTACCAAAGCTATGTGATGACTATCCTTGTGGAGTTTTCTTTGACTCTAAACATGTCTATCTTATTGACCTCCATAAGGAGAAAGTGGTGTTAAAGGGGGAACGAAGTAATGGGTTATACAAGTTGAAGGGCTCAGATATTGCAGTCTTTTTCTCTGATCGTCAAACAGCTGCATCTGAAGAAGTTTGGCATCTCAGACTTGGTCATGCTAACCCCCGAGTTCTTCAACAACTTCAGTTCAGCAAGGATATTCAAGTGAATAAGAGCAGAATGAGTCCCGTTTGTGAGCCTTGCCAGATGGGAAAGAGTACTAGGTTAAAGTTTTTTGATTCGAAGTCTCATGTTTCTCAGCCTCTGCAAAGGATACATTGTGACCTTTGGGGCCCTTCACCTATATCTTCAAGTCAAAGTTTCCGTTTTTATGCTATCTTTGTGGATGATTGTACCAGATTCTCGTGGCTTTATCCACTTCATAATAAAGCAGAGTTATATCAAGTATTTACTGAATTCAAGAATCTTGTTGAGAATCAATTTAACACTCGGATAAAGGAGTTTCAATCTGATGGTGGAGGAGAGTTTGTTAATGATCTTATGAAGAGGTTCCTTGCTGCAAATGGGATTCAGCATAGGATTTCCTGTCCTTATACGCCAGCACAGAATGGTCTAGCTGAAAGAAAACACAGACACTGTATAGAACTTGGCCTCTCTATGATGTTTCACAGCCATCTCCCTCTTCATCTCTGGGTAGAAGCTTTCTCTACAGCAAACTACATCATTAACCTTCTACCATCCACTGTCCTTGGAAATAAGAGTCCATTTGAGAAGCTGTTTAGTCAAAAACCGGTCTATGAAGATCTCAGGGTCATGGGATCAGCCTGTTACCCATGTTTAAGACCATTACAGTCACACAAGCTGGACCTAAGTCTCTACAATGTGTCTTTCTTGGCTATAGCTCACAATATAAAGGTTACCGGTGCTTGTTTCCTCCAACAGGCAAAGTTTACATTTCCAGACATGTCATCTTCAATGAGAGTTGCTTTCCATTCAAAGAACAATATAAGAGCTTCGTTCCGCGGTATGAGACATCTCTCCTAAAAGCTTGGCAGTCTGCTACGATGCCTGCAAATGAATCTCAGCAAGAAGAACAAGTAACCAGAATCCTCAGTATACCTCAGCTTCCTCCACAAGATGCACCAGTTATTGATCAGGCTCCTCCTGCACCAATAGAACCACTTGTAGAATATGTTCTGCCTGAAGAAATTGTTGAACAACCTGCTCCAAACCTTCATCCAATGCAGACTCGTCGCAAGGCAGGCATTCACAAACCCAATACAAGATATGCTCTGCTTGCTCCAAGACAATCAAAAGGCATCCCTAAAAACATTGCGGAAGCAATGAGTCATCCTGGCTGGAACAAAGCTGTTTCTACAGAGATGGAGAACATCCATCAGCTACATACCTGGAGTCTTGTCCCAAGAACTGAGAATATGAATGTCATCAGTAGTCGTTGGGTGTACACAGAGAAGCTCAATCCTGATGGTACTGTAAAAGGGCTGAGAGCTCGTCTAGTTGGTAAAGGTTTTCAACAGGAAGAAGGTGAAGACTTCCTAGAAACGTTTAGCCCGGTGGTTCGAACTGCAACTATTCGACTGATGCTTGAGATTGCCATTTCAAAAGACTGGCCAATCAAGCAACTAGATGTCTCAAGTGCATTCCTCCATGGAAGCTTATCTGAACCGGTCTACATGTTCCAACCTGAAGGGTTTGTTGATCCTAAACGACCAGAGTTTGTCTGTAAGTTGACTAAAGCTCTTTATGGCTTACGGCAGGCTCCGAGGGCTTGGTTCGATACATTTAGCAACTACTTGATTGACTATGGATTCGTCTGCAGCAAGTCAGACCCTTCACTATTTACATTTAACTGGGACAGCAAGACCATGGTTCTATTACTCTATGTTGATGACATACTCTTAACAGGAAGTGATAAGGATGTGTTGCAAACCTTTGTCGACTCGCTGTCCTCTTGTTTCTCCATGAAGGATATGGGTTACCCGCATTACTTCCTTGGAATAGAGATTCAGTCCTCTCCAGATGGGTTGGCTCTTCATCAACAAGCATATACGAAAGATATCCTTCACCGCGCAGCAATGTCAGACTGTAATCCAATGCCCACTCCACTCCCCAGCGTATAGATGCAACTGATACAACTCTGTTTTCTGACCCGACTTACTTCAGAAGCCTGGCTGGTAAACTTCAATATCTCACTATCACTCGTCCAGATATTCAGTTTGCAGTAAACTTTGTGTGTCAGAGGATGCATGCCCCTACTCAGTCTGATTTTGGCTTACTAAAGCGCATCATGAGCTATCTTAAAGGCACTTTACATCTCGGTCTTCATCTTCGAAAGGATACGAACACAACTCTTATGGCATACTGTGACAGCGACTGGGCTGGTTGTCTGCACACTCGACGCTCTACGACTGGTTTCTGCACTTTTCTAGGCTCAAACCTAGTCTCTTGGTCAGCAAAGCGACAAGAAACAATTTCCAGATCATCGACGGAAGCAGAGTACAGAGCCCTTGCGGCAACAACTCAGGAAATCACTTGGATTTCTCAGCTCCTGCGTGATCTTCAAGTCTCTCAGCCACATGCTACTCTCTTGCTCTGTGATAATCTTTCTGCTGTGTATCTCAGTACTAATCCCGCGCTGCATAAACGGTCGAAACACTTCGACACAGATTATCACTATATTCGTGAGCAGGTGGCCCTTGGCTTGATTGAAACCAGACATATCTCAGCTGATTTTCAGCTTGCTGACATCTTCACAAAGTCTTTGCCGCGTCGCGAGTTTGAGTGTCTTCGTCACAAACTTGGTGTTGCCGGAATCCCCACCACAAGTTTGAGGGGGGATGTGAGTCCAGCCCATACTGTCTCATACACGAAGGCCCACGTGAAGCCCAACCTGCAACGGTCTTCATCTTTGTCGTCTTGTGAAACAGAGGAGAGTGGTACGGCAAAACAGAGCTGCCTTATCCAGAACCGTTTCACCCCTCTGTGTGCTGGCTAGTCTTCATTTGCTTTAACAGCTGTGTATTCAACCTATCTAGATCCTTCTTGTGACTCTATTTATAGAGATGTAATTCGTTTCTTTAGTCAATAAGAAAAGTATTATTCAGAAAATCTATCCTCTGTTCTTTACTTTCACATCTTGGAGACCTACTGTGTCGGTGGCTATGGAAAAACACTTTTTCTGTGTACCTTTAGTCGGAAAATAGCTCAAAAAAATCATGGACCCAACATTTCCGGCCCTAATAAATTTTAGACTGGAAGCAATTCAAAAAAAACCAAGGCCTAACAATATACATAGACATTAAATACTTCACCTCTAACAAATGTGATATATGAAAAGTACAAATGTTAAGGGAATTGCTAGTGCTATAAATCGAAGTGGAGACCTTTTTCTTATCTTCGATGATCAATAACCACTAAACTACTTGAAGATTTTAATTAATTTGTGGCCATTAAATTACTAAACTAAAGAAAGACCAGACGCCTAAGCTTTTTGGCTTCTCCTTAAAGCTGCCTCTGCGCCGTGGTTCCGACGAATATGTGATTTTCAAACCTTGTATTTTCTCAATCCGCTGTAAAATTGTTTTCCTACCGAAGTTTCGTTTCTTTGCTCAATTTATAATTAATTATTAGAATTCTTTAAAGAAGAAGCATGTGTCGGATTTTGTAAAACTAATATAATTGATTTAAGTTATATAATGTTGCTTATGTTTGTAAAGTTTGGGTTCTGGGTTCGTGTTTGTGACGAGATTGAAAACAAAGAAGAGAGTTTGTTTTTCTTATAATTTAACAAAATTTTAAATAAATTTTTGGTTTATTTTAGTTATTTCTAATTTTTCACCGGTTTATGTTGAAAAATTAGGGTAAAAAATTGGTTTTGAGTTTAATTTTACTAGGATTATCCAAAAATTAAGAAACCAAAAAACTTGGAACTATAATCAAAATTGTTATACATGAAATTAACAGGTTTTACATTTTTTTTGATCTGAACCTACTTAGTAGGAATTGACCCAAACCCAAATAAAAAAAATCATATGTTAGAGCTAAAATTTGTAGACCTAAACGATCTAGACCGGATAAAAATCGACTCGAACCCAACTCAAATACCCGGATGCTTAAGCCTAGAAAAGCTATACCTTTCCTTTGTGAACAAGAAGCACAAAAGAGGAGCGTTTTTCATTTATTCCTTTTTAAAACTCCATTCATTTTATATATTTCTTTTCTTCTCCTTCATGTCTTCTCTAGCATTATACATTCTCCTTAACTTTTTCTTTTCTATCTTCGAATGAATCCAACTCCTATAAAGGTTTTCTTTTCGCCTATTTAACCCCAATCCATTTCATTATAAGATCAAAAACATTATTGGGTTTCATTACAAGAATACAAAGACATGGGTTTTACTAAAGATCAAGATCGGTTCTGTTCCACGCCTAAGCTTCCTCTGTTTTCATATCCAATGAACAGACCATATGAAACTCCGGGATTAGCTACACCGCCGGTTAACATCGCCGGTTCTGTTCCTTTCCTATGGGAAGAAGCTCCCGGAAAGCCTCGCTCTTCCGTTAGAAAACCGCCGAGATCAAACCAGACCGGAGACAAAAGAGGAGTTGCGAGATCCTTGGACCTTCCACCGAGGCTGCTTTTGCCAGGAGAAGCTTGTAAATCGTCTATGGCGAACGAGCCTTCTCCGACCACCGAGGCTGATTACGCCGCCGTTCACTGTCCGCTTCCGAGATCGGCAGCTGTGATCAAGAAGTTGAGAGGTGTCCGGCGCCGGAGGAAAATAGACCGTTTGGGTCTAGTAGATGGGAAGTTTAGGGAATTGCAGAGAGTATCTGAGGGTTATATATGACTTTTCTCGTTTTAGAGATTGCCGGAAGGATTGGGCTGGAGGAGGATATGACTTCGCCGGTACAAAAGTGACCCTTTTCAGACGACTTAAAAGGAGAGGAAACCTTTTTAATCTCTCTCATGCAACAAAATCAGATTTTTGGTAAGTTACTTTTTCAGCTGAGCAGTTAAAATCAAAAGTTACAAATCCAAAAATATACTTATATTATATATACTAGGTGACCGGCCCGCACCCTGTGCGGGCATAAACAGATTCAATTATGGATTAAGTAGTGATCAGTTTTAGCAGTAACGGATTTATATCATAAGACCACCGTCTTTGGAGAAAGCATCAAGCACAAGAAAATATTGGTAGTCGAATTTTACACGGATGAGATATAACAAAGAAACGTTTAGTATGAAGAGGTAGTCGTTCCGGTATGCATAATTGCAACGTCCGAAAATAATTTGTGTGTTAAGAAGATAGTTTATGAACGTCCCTAAATATTGTCGAAAAGTATATGTATACATATTAAAGAAAATATAATAAAATTGAAAGTATTGGTGATAAATTATATCAGGTATGAAGTACTTGATCAAGTATGAAATACTTCTCTCGATAATTGAGAACAACTTCCATTAGAAACCTGCAAAAAAATCTATTTTATTTTGTAAGGAAGTGGACGTGTTACATAATTTGAAATATTTATTCTTTTCTATTCTTTATTGAACCGAAAAATATTAAAGTGACATACCATGATCGGAATAGTCGGAAAAATGATTGGGCAATGAAATAAAGTATCGATCTTCATACTCATCACTAACCATCTGCCAAATTTCAAAAAAATAAATACTTGGAACAATTTTTATATTTTAAATATATTGTTAGAAGTAAAGTAGATAACAATTACGTACCCTGTCTACGAAATATTCTGGAAAACTTGTTTGTAGACAACATTCAATGTTTTTGTCTCCGGCTTCCTTTCTTTACCAGTTATTAGAATTTTTAATCCAGATCGCGACTTAACTCTTGAAAGTGCAACGTATAGCTGACCATGAGAGAAAACTGCCTAGGCAGAAACAAACCAACACTTTCTAGTGTTTGACCTTGACTTTTGTTGATAGTCATCGCGAAAGCCAATGTAACCGGAAAACTGTCTTCGACGCATTCTGAAGGGAAACTTTGTGTCAGGTGGTGTTACAAAACATTCTAGGAATCCAACCTTGTCTCCAGCAATATTGTTTCCGGTTATAATTCTAGCTTCTATCACATGGGGAAGTAGCTGAGTAACAATTAGCCTAGTACCATTGCATAATCCATCTTCAACATCAATGTTACGGAGACACATAATAGGAGCCACCAACCTTCAGCTTCAAATTATGTCTAGGCAGTCCAGCCACTTTAACACTGTTCAAAAACTCTGCAGGATATACAACATTTTCTTCTACGTCAACATCGGATGGGATAATACTGTCAGAGCTAAGGTAAACCTTCTCTTCACCTGAAAGCATATGTAAATCATTTTCTTTAGTGACATGTTAAAACTGACCGTCAAACATAAGAGTAAACACAAAACATGTTACCTGACAACTGCGAAAGCATGTAATCATTTATTTATCCACTTCATCATTTGTTGGGAGTGAGAATGGCTCGATGTCTATACAAATCCTTATCTCTGAGGTTTGAAATGCTTGTCCATAAACCTCTTTTGCCATAGTCTCAATAGCATTTCTCCACTGTTTTTTATCAGCAAATCAGAAGGGATGTCAATTCAACTTGCCCGTCGTTAGGCAAATTTATTTTCCATCTCCAACATCCAAAATCCATTGTGAGAAAGATTGGAAGCTCTTTTGCTGCATTCATCAGTAAGACCAGCGAGCAATCTCATGTTTTTTGTTAGCTTCAAAACTTTGCAGTGCTCCAAAGATATGACGAATTGAGAGCCGCCAAAACAGTCTCTGCTCTACCACTCCAGGTATAACCGGTAAAATCTGTCTGAAGTCTCCACCGAAAACAACAACTTTACCTCCAAAAGGTTTGTCTTCAGAAGATCTTATAATCATAGTAAGTTGTAAACTGAAGAAAATTACCCGGTACAAGCATCAAGTCTATTTTGATCTCAATTTAAAGTATCAATGATATACAGCTGAGAAAATTTTGGAGCTTCTCCAGGCTCGGGGACTATATCACCAATACGATGATAATTCTCACCAGACATTCGAAAGACAAATGGTCCACGACCATTGTTAATAGAATGATCTATCTTCCCCCAAGAATGTGAAGAGAACATCATATTGTAAGCTCGTATGAAACTCTCGATAATGTTTGCTTAACTCGTCTCTTTTGCATAACAAAGTCATTAACTCCATTGGAGGATTCGCGAGACGAGGAAGCACAACTTTACCATGTTACAACACATTGTGAAGACATGATTCTTTGCATTACGTCGTTTTCAATTCTTTCACCATACCACATATATGCTTGACAGAACTTGCAATTCCAAATTGGATCTCCGTCGTCGTAATAACCTGTGTAATTTATTTATTCATCAAAATAAAAAAACAAACCTAATCTGTAGTTATTTATTTTACTTAAACAATGTCATTTTTTTCAAGTCATCACCGTTTTTTGTATCCCGACGATAATAGTCGAAATAACTGTATGATTAGTCTCTTGTGGGATACTTTGTGGTAATGGGTTTATCAAAGACTCCCCAGCTGAATATCTACTGTAAGTCTGATTCTCGTCATCTGAAATTTCATTTTCAGACTCACTCTCCACAGCATATCGATTATTGTAAGCTGCATCAAAACGTGTATGATAGAGTCAAAACATATCATCCAGTCATATATTTAGTGTCCTATGTATAGATGGAAGGCAACATTTATCTTCAGGATGATCCTGGACGATGAACCTTGGTGGAGGAATGAATCATTTGTTTTAGTTTGTTGGGAATGGACACTTATTTAGCTGAAAAAGATTAATTTAAACATATAAACAAATGGCTGTACCAAAGAAATTCATAAAATAGATATAATATTAGTATTTACCTTTCGATAGTCATCATAAAATTACTATAAAACAGGGAAATAAAATACCTTACGGAGTTGCATTTGCTACAAACATTGGTGGAAGGCCCAGAAGTTGATTGACCTCTGATGTCGAGACCTTGTGTTTTTGTTGAGATTTTTTTAAGTTTACTCGTACTTTTGAAACAATACCATAGAATATCTATACCGATTCATTGTTTAAAACTCGTTGTTACCTTTATTTGTCTTCGGCTTTGAATTCACCGATGGTGGTGATCCAAGTGTCTTACGTTTCCTCGACGAAATGCTTAGATTCTTGATTACCAATTGGTAACAAAAAACACAATCATTTGATTATTATTCTACGATACTTGTGCTTAAAGAGTCCTTAATATGCAGTTATTAATTACCTGTTGCTAATCTCGATGGGTGCATGTTGGTTACGGAACCACTGCCATTTGCAAGAGTAGGTGAACTTTGAGTTGAAGTACAAGAACCTGGAGACGTAAGTAGAATGAAAAGAAAAATAAATAACATAATTTCGGAAAAGGTTCTATAAATTCATCTGTAAAATGCGTTGTAACTATCAATGGAAAAGAAACGTTTACTCAAGATGGTACAACTAATGGCTTTGTTGGCTTGAAAATCCTTGTAACTGTGAAATGTAATGAAAATGAATTTGGGCAGATCGTGATTTTCTCAACAGATTAATAAAAATCAACGTGGAGAAATCAAAGCGTTAGGAGACTAACCTCTATTTGAAGTAGTAAGGCATATTGTTCTTTTGTTATTCAGTATTTCCTTTCTCGCAGATCTCGCTTTATGTGGTATAAACTCTGATGGTCGTGAATAACGGGTCGAAGTTCTTGATTCGTAACATTCTGAAAGGGCGCCCTAAAAGGGTTGATACTTGGTGCTGGCGAAACGTTTGTGATAGATGATTTTGTGTTATATTCCGGTAGGAGTATCTCTTTGTCATTGGTAGATGACTTTTACGTTTGTATATTATTTTTTTTTGACTATACTTATATTCCCTCTGTTTCTAAATGTTACATATTTTAAAATTTTCACCCAGAAAATTTAATATTTAGCTATCAATGCATGAAAATTTTAAATATAACAGTTTTCCATAAACTTTAAACCAATAGTAATTCAATAATTTCAAAATTGTCAATTAATATTTGTTGGAAATTTACAATTCATTATTAAATGTACATAGAAAATCTAAAACATTAATTTTTTAAAACAAATAAAAAGTGTTAAAAAATGTATTATTTAAAAACAGATGGAATATTATATATTTACTATCTTAATCGTCAATCAAACCCATCTTAAAATAATAAAAAATGTATATTTTGGGTGTGAGGAGGAAGTAATTTCGTAACCAAATTATTCGATGTTTTAAAACGCAGGCAACGGTTTACGAAGGGTTTAAGCAAGTGATTCCATGGAGGCGTAAACAAGAGAATCTGTAAAGGATGGAATGATGAAGCCTTGCACTATTTAAATCGAATCTAACTCTCTATTTATAGGTTATACACTATTTAATTAGTCTTATCCTGTGTATACTTTATTTATATATACTAAATATGTCAAGGAAACAACTCATATTCCAATTTACAATGAAGAATTAGGGATTTTAAAATTTTTATTAATATATTGTACTTTTATTGAATGCAGTAAGAAAATTGCACAGTGGTTGAATTATCATATTTATGATTTATTTCAGAAATGATAATAAAGATTTTAGGAATAATTGAAAATATATGTTTGACAATAAAATTCACTCAAAGATCTTTATAAAAATTGTAAATATTCATTTGATGTGTAAACGTTGACCCCTGAGAATAATGGCGAAAAAATGAGTTTGTCTATAATGGTTTTGTCGTTTGTGTAAATTTTGTCAAAGCAATTTAGAAATGAAAATAATCAAATCTATCAAATAAATATTTTGAAGTTTTTGTCATAAAAAAGATTTTTTTTTTAAAAAATGACTAAAAATGGACCTTTTATTTTAAAAATTATAATTTTTTTTAAATTTTTTTAAATTTTAAACTCACCTCCAAAACCTCATTCCATAACTCTAAACCCTAAATTTAGATTAGTTAACCCAAAAGTATAAATGTATATTTACATCCATTACTAAAGTCTATTTTGAGCATTTTTCTCTTGAGTGCTATTTTGGGGGATAAAACTTTTTTCAATCTATTTTGGTCATTATCTAATGAAAAGAACATGCAATTAAATTATAGAAATTAAAACCTAAAATAATTTCAATAATAATCACTATTGGCAAGTGAGTGCTTTCTCTTGTAATGAGCTTTGAAATAAGCTTGCCTTAGCTTCTTGGTTCCATCAGTTAGTTCAAGGTCAGGTTCTAGCTCTATAACCCTATGTTCCTTCAAATTCTTCACTTCTTCCTCCATTCCAACACCCTGTCACCAAAAATACTATTAAACTTTCAAATCAAGAAAGCAGGAAACCCTAAAACGCAATTAAATCTTTTTATTTGAAACACACACAATTAAATCATATAAGTAAACTTTAATACCTTTAGATTATCAATGAGAGAGTTAAGACTCTTGAGCTTCCTCGTGAGGCCACCGATAAATCACAAGCTCTTTGCAACACTTCTTCAATACTGTAAGTCCAACATTGAGCCCGCTGGAAGACTTTTCTGATCTCAGCCATCTCCAACTTGTCATGTATCTTTGTCCTAGTGTTCCTCTTCTTCAGTGTTCTCTTTGGGCATCCCTCGTCGGAACTGACGAGGTCCAAGAGGAGTAACTTGTGAAGAAGGGTTCTTGTGTTAGCTTAAAAATATCAGATGAAATTAAATTGAAAATTGAAGCCTGCATTTGGTTTTGGGTCTTCTGTGTCTAGAAGAGACTCTAGGGGAGGCAACCTGTAGATAGAAATAGAATTAAGAACACACAAACACTATAAAACACAAACGAGATATAACTTGTTTAGCAAGAAATGATTTGAGGTTAACAGAATACTTTTCTAGCATGTCGTAAAATGAATCTGGATCATCCTGGTTTTCGATACTCATAGAATCGAGAGGAAGAAAAAGTTAGGATCCATTTGTTGACGACGCAGTAGTAGAAAACAGAGAATTATAGTTACTATAAGAAGCAGGGGAATATATTAAAGAACGCACATATATAATGTTTTAGGGGTATGTGTGCAATGTATGGAGTTACAAGTTCCAAAGGATACAACCGTGTGATTTAATTAATTGCATGATCATGCCCGTATTAAACTATTTCATAGCCTTGGACGCAACATGGAATATTGACCCTTTTATAAACATTTCTTCAACTTTTCTTTCATTTCATTGCCTAAATCATGATCTATTCTTCGACGAGTATCGTGTCCACTCTACTTTTATGACCTGAAACATATAGAAAAGAGGTATCAATTCTTTAAAAATGAAAATACAATCACATAAAACGTTTTTTGTAGCTTTAGTTGATGCAAAATCATTAATAATTAATTCAAAATTCATACTCTCCAAAATTTCTTTTTCAATACATAAATTTGCTAAATCGTTCAAACTTTCTTGAGACATTGATGATATCAAATAATTTTTCAACAATTTTAGTGTAGAAAAACTTCTTTCATCTATGCAACTGTCACAGGTGTGGTTAGTAAAATTCGGTAAACAATATCAAGATAAAAATCATAGCTTTTACCTATTCAAAAACCTGAATTGGTGTCATTGCTTCATCGGACAAACTCACATGCAACAATCCTAACTCAGAATTTTTTTTTATCTAAATCAACATCTCATGAATCATCATGAGAGAATTTTTATTAAAATTCGTGCAATTTTCTCTTAATTCAACATCATGGACACTACAAGAATATCGAGTATTCATAGCACACCAATATAGCGTTTTTTTTTTTGCTATGGTTTACAACACGTGGAATTTGCTATAGTGTTTGGTTTTAATGAAATGCTATCTTTAACTTAGGCGAAAAAATAGATTCGATACGCGGCATATTTTTTAGCTAAGTGTTTTCGCGGTTACTTAATAATAGCAGAACCAAATTAAAAACTGTTATGAAAACCAATACACGGGACTAAACCTAAAACTTTTGTTTTTTCCCCCAAAAAAATTCTAAGGCAAAAAAAGAAACCTTTCCCCCTCTCACCTTCGTTCTATCGAAACCTTTTGCATCTCTCTCCAATCCTCATTCCACCTCTTTGTTCTATCAAAATTAAATAAAAATCCGACAATCTTCGATTCATAATCTCTTTCCTTCTTTAGCTGGAGAACTTCCCGTCGAAAGATTCAACTCGTTTTCACAGTCGGAGGTTTGATGTTCTCGATTTAGGGTTCTTCGACTTTTTCCTCAAATTTTGAATTGATTTAGGGTTTTAATCTGTTTCGAATTGATTTAGGGTTTTCATCTATTAGATCTACGGTTTATATTCACTAATATTAGTCGATTTAGGTTACTTCAATTTTGTAATCAAGTTTTGTTCTAACTAATAATTGATGATTCTTAATCTGCAAATATCTTCACATATCAAAGGAGTACACTAATTTAAGTGGTGAGCTTCTCATTCCTTTGATATTTATGAGATTTAGTTTTCTGTTTTAGTGTTTTGACTTTGCATATATTGTGTATGATATACAAATTTTTACTCGTGTCTGAGTACACTTGGATCTGGAGCATTGGTATTTTGTAACAATGGAGAAGAATTGGGTTTGGCTACCAAGGGATGTGTATGCTTCTCTATTTTCATTTGTTTGGTTAAGTAAAAAGTGTTTACATATGAGTTTCGAAATGTTTGTTACTTACAAGGCTAACCTTGAGTATTAGGAAGGAGCAATTACTTTTGTGAGAGCATCAACTTTGAGATTGGGTCACCGACTAAGATGTTGTGTCCCTGCATTGATTGCCCGCAACTTGTGTCATCATCTGACACATACAGTGGTGGATCATTTAATCATCAAAGCTATGGATCAGAAGTACAAGAGGAAGGAGAATTGGTTTAAACATGGAGATGTGAAGCGTGATAAGCCATCAGATATCGAAATTCAAGATTTTGAAGCTTATAACTTGTTCAGAACAGCTTTCTTTGATGGTGAAGCTTCACTGCCCCATACTGACGATGGAGTTGAGATAGAAGAAGATGACAGTAAGGAGGAATCTGAGTTCAGGAAGAAAATGGAAGATGCTGAAACTCCACCATACTCTAGCTGTCCCAACTACACGAAGGTTTCAGCAATTATGGCGTTTTACCGCATTAAAGTCAAGAGTGGTATGTCTGAGAATTACTTCATCAGCTCCTGATAGTAGTTCACGACATGCTTCCGAGAGATAATGTCCTTCCGAGAGATAACAAATGAAATGAAGAAATTATTGAAAGTGTTTGGTTTGGGATACGATCAGATTCATGCATTCACAAATGACTGCATTCTTTACCGTAAGGAATACATGGATATGACAAGTTGCCCAAGATGGGAAATGGATAACCACACTGGTGAGGAGAGGACAAGGATTCCAGCTAAGGTTCTAAGGTATTTTCCTATCAAAGACAAATTCAGGAGGGTGTTTAGATCTAAAAGGATGGCTGAAGATTTACTTTGGCATTTTCAACAATGCTAGCTCAGATGGTACATGCGACACCCAGTAGATTCTATAACTTGGTCCACTGTGGAGGATCAGTGGCCACAGTTTTCTTACGAAGCAAGAAACCTCTAGCTTGGAATTTCTACGAACGGTATGAATCCTTTCTTAATCCAGAACACTAAATACAGTACATGGCCGGTTTGTGTCCAACAATGTGTAGTTACGAGGTTACAACTACTGGATTGGTTTGAAATAGTTGATGTTGTTGTTGGGGAAGGAGAGTTTTGCTCGTCTGAACCAATGTACAAAATTTGTCGTGTTCCTCTTGGACCTGGAGCAGCTAGCAGCTGTAATTGTCAATGTTGTAACAAAAGCTGATGCTTATGTCTGGAGGCCAACCACAATTATCTTTTCACTTGAAAAGCATTGGGTAATAAAATCGCATGGACAACGGACAAGATCATTCTGGATAACGACCAAGGCTTTACACCAGAAATTCAAACTAATGCTTCATCGGTAAACATCTTCTTTATCTAATCTTGTATGAATTGGTTTTCTGTTTGAATTCTGGTGTAACATATTATTCATGTCTTAGGAATCACTGGATAAAATATTCATCAATGCCTGGACTTGCAATGATGTGATTGATGAGGGTGGTTTGTTTTCAAATTTGTCTGATGCTTATATGTTTGATAGCTATGTTTTAAAAGTTTGGTGTGTTGTTTGGGAAGTTTGTGTTGTTGGATGTTGTTGAACATGTATGTCAACTGGATATGTAATCTTTTTAATGTTTAATATTAATTATGTTAAATATTAAGTTTCATTTATATTTAATTTTTATTATACTACGCTTTTAATTAATTGAAAACAAGAACGCTACAAAACAAAAATTTGTAAAAATATATGGCATGAGATTAATATCGGAAATAGAGTGCTATATTAAAATACATGAATAGCAAAAAGGAAATCGCTATCTAACTAAAACATAATGTAGCGGAAGAAAAAAGCGCTATCTTAAGTGGAAGACCTATTATCGCGGTCGATGATACATCGTACCTAATAACGCTATGGTATCGTGCGATAGTATTTTCTCAGCGCAATTAATACTCATTTTTCTTGTAGCGGAAGTGACTTTAGCTTCATTGGACTATATAGAAAAATCAAAACATTTCAATGTTCTCATTTTTTCAAATCTACCATTCAGAGAAGTAATTTCCATATCCACAACAAGAAAATACTTGATTTAAAATCATTTTCTGATGTCTGAATTACTTCATTATGATCAATTCATCAAAATGTTTTTTTTTCTCTAAAACATCGACGCTTTTTGGGAAATATAGCATCAATACCCGTCTCAATGAGTAAGATCTTTAGCCATGTTTATACTAGAACTCAATCCATCGTTTCTATATTTCTCAAAAAAAGACGTCACACGTTCTACTTGTTTCATGGCATTATCAATACATTTGGTTTTCTCTTGTATTTTCTTAATTACCATATTAGTAACAAATAAAATGTCATGCCAAATAACAATATCAAGAAAAGACTCAAATTTTCAAGTGCATCAACCAAGCCTTCATTTTCACTTTTTAAAATAGCATCATCACACAAATCATATAGTTCAATTAAGGCTGCTCTTATTTGAGGAGTTTGATATCTTATAACCTTTACATTTTTTATTCGGCTCTCCCATCTAGTATTAGACAATTTTTTTACTGTAAAACATGAAATATTGTTAAGTAAAATATTTCATCTGTTTGTAGAGCCTGAAAATAAAGTGTACATGCATTGCACAATCCAAAAAAAAATAGTTTTTACACAAGAATATGCCATATCACTAACAACAAGATTCAAGCTATGACAAGCACATTACATAAACAATGCTTTTGAATTAATTTCAAGCAATCATTTTTAAACTCCTTGGTGTTTTTCTTTCATATCAAAACCATTATCATAACCTTGTCCCCTTACTCTTTTAATATCAAGATCAAGAGACTTAAGAGCACTTCGTAATTCATTAAGCAAGCCTACTCCCTATGTATCATCTATCTTAAAATCTCTAAGAAATACTCTTTAATTCTAATATTTTTATCTGACATATTCACACATTGTGCAATTATACTCATTTCTCTTGATGACTCGCATCTGGTGTACAATCAAAGATAACAGAAAAATATTTTGCTTCTTTAATAACACTTGTGATAGAAAGTCTAACCTTATATGTGAGAAGAGAAATTAGCTCGTTTTGAATGTTATGACCAAAATAGTGGTGATGTACCTCATGATTTTGGATGCGTCATGTATGATCATACATAATCACATCAAATTCAACAATCATCTTAATCATTCCTAAAAAGTTACCATTACTATATTGGTAAAAAATTTCATTTGATTCTTGAAACGTTGAATTTCTTTTCGAAAGACATTTAACTACATCAATGATTCTATATAAAACTTGTCTCCAACGTTTCTTTTCTTTTGTAATCTCATGTCTTCATCATGGTCAAATTATTTTGAAGTCTAACTTCTGAATCATTCCAAGTTCTCATGTTAGCCATATGCTCCTCACTATTTTCATGACATTTTAGTCTATCACCAATATGTTTTCAATCTCTTAGTCCTTGATTTGTTAATAAACTTATGTTTCCATGAGATTTAAACAACTTACAACAAAAACAATAAGCTTTATCTACATTTTTTGAGTAAATTAACAATTTTCTATCAACAATTTCTCCATTACACAACTTTCTGAAATAATGCCTATATGCAAAATCCCTTTTAGTTTTATCATCAATAGGAAATTCAAGATTTATATCTTTTTTTGTTTTTTCTTTTTCAATCAACAAATCTGTTATTCTATTATAAAGACTTCCAATTTCTAGGTTCATAAATATCAAAAGGAGGAATTGGTGGCTCATCAACTTCTAACTTTTCAAAATTAGAAGGATTTGACCCATTCTCATGAGATTGCACATTTGTTTTTGCTCTAAAACTCTAAGTATTTATGTTTTATTTTTGTAACAAACTTATCTAAGGCTCCCTTATGAGATTCTACATATTGTTCATCTAAGTTTTTTTCTTTTTATTTATCATTCCCACACACACCATATCCTTAAAATTAAAAAAACAATATCACCTGGAATTGATATGTCTAAAAAGGTTTAGTCCAAAATAATCAACAACACCAACAAAATTATGTAATTGCTACAAAAATTTAAAAAGAGTGATAATATAAAAATCTGAAACAATAACTAAGAGAGTAAAGATACAGATATAATCAATTAAACAAACCTCTATTTTAAAAACTGATCTCACTAACTGATCAGTGAATAAAATATATATTTTGGTTTGTGATTTGCGTTGCTCACTTTTGCTGGATTCTAAGAGATTCTCTTTTTTGTCAACGGTAAGATTAGAAAATAGAAGCATACAGAACTGTAACGACCCTAACACGGGTTAGTCAAAAAGTTTGGTTTATTATGGTGGTTTATTATAGTTTTTAATCTTAAATCAAAACCAAGGCCTTCTCGTTTCTTTTTCTAATCGTGTGTTTGTGCACATAAACCGAGAATCGAGATATATAAGCATAATCATCTTCTCCTTCCTTGGCACGAGCCGCCTCCACCTGCGACCACCTTCATGTTTGATCTCTTTCAAAATCTCTCATGCTTCATCTCCCTCCCATCTCTCTTGCTCACTACATGTGTAACTTCTCTTCTTCACGTATGTTGATGTTATTGGAGAAGACGAGATGAGACGCAGTGACGAGACGCAACCACCACCGGAGGCTTGTCCTTCACCAACCACCACCGATCCATTTGTAGCTGGTGTCAGTGGAGCCATCCTTGCCCTTGTTGGTGTTGCGTAGTGGAGCCGAGAGGAGGAAGAGCAAAACGCCGGAGCCGCGTATCACCACCACCAGTCATGGAACCACCGGTGTCGTTGCTCATGCCACCAGAGTCCGAGATCCATCGACGTGGTCAACTCGTGAAGGTTAAGTGTGTTCATCATGTATTTCTTGCGGCCAAGTTTCTAAAAACCCTAATGGCGTCTCTTTTGCCTTTTTGCGATTTGTCATGTGATGTTTCGGACATACCGTTTGTGTAAGTTGAGAGTGTAACCGAGACTCAGGGCATACTCTAGACCATGACTTGTGCCTAAGTTAGATATGTTCTCAAGCATTTTCCAATTAATCTCTGATTGGTTAGGTGAGGATTATTTTCGTTTAATCTCATGCTAGTTTAGTATTATTATTATCAAAGTTTAGTTCAAAACATGTCCGTCTCTTAAACCGAGTCTGCATGAATGTCTTTTATGTTATTATTTTATGCTTGTTAAACCGGATATAGGATATTAGAGTATTCAACGACCGAGTGGGCTAAGTGATGTTAGAACTACTATATATATATATATATATATATATATAATGGACTAATGTACTATCAGCGTATTGATTGTTCTGTGTGGTGTAAATAAGCACTGTGTCTACTTCATGCTAGAGCTACGCCTACAAGTGGTTTGCAGTTTAGCATCCATACTATTGGGTGACTCCCCTGTTGCTCACCTTATCACTTCCCCTTGCAAATGAGCATGGCGAGTAGTCAAATATTTGGACGATTGGTGTTTTGGGATAATCTCTATATATTAAAAGAGAAGTACATTTGCCACGTGTCGCTCATACAGAGCTTCTCAGAAAAAATTTGAGAACATTTGATTGGTTGATTTTATGGAATTTCTTAATCATTTTTTAAATTAATCGCCAAGCTCTAATATAGGAAAGTACCAATTAAATCGATCTCACCAATTAAATTTATCGATCCCATTAATTTTAAGAAAAAGAAAATTTGTTATAGTTTCCTTATAACAAATAAATTACTTGCGCAAGAATATTAGTTAATGCAGGTAAATAATTAGTTTCCTTATAATTAGTTAATACATGTAATAATTAGTTGCCTTATAACAAATTAATTAATTTCGCAAGAATATTAGTTAATACAATGTAATAATTAGTTCCTTATAACAAATAAATTACTTGCGCAAAGAATATTAGTTAATACATGTAAATAATTAGTTTCTTTATAACAAATCGATTACTTGCGCAAAAAAAATTAGTAAATACATATAATATTTAGTTTGCTTAGTTAATACATGTACTAATTAGGGGCTGACTGGGTGTAACCGCAGCGGTTACGGTTGCGGTTGCGGGAGTTTGCAGATGCGGGTGGTTGCGGTTTTATGCGTTATTAAGAGATTTGGACGACTAGTAAAGCGGTTTAAAAATTGTTGCGTTTGCAGGATTACTTATGACTGGTTAACTACCAAATGCAAAGTGGTTAATATAAATGCAAAAATATTTATATTTTATATAATTATAAAAATATTGAAAATCATATTATATAATAAATATAAATATTATATTTATAAAATTATATTATTTTTTTTTTAAAAAAATATATAAATATTTTCTTTAAAGTTTTATAATATAAATTAAAATATAATATATAATATATATATTTTTTATTATTTTAATTTTAAAATTTAATTATATAGTATTTATTTTTTATTTATATAGTTTTTTTGAAAAAAATAATAATTTTTTGATCCTCCCGCAACCGCCCGCAACCGCAAAACGCTAGTTGGAACCAGCTTTTGAATTTTTAGAGGTTTATAGCGGTTTTGAAGCGATTTGAAGTGATTTATGGCGTTTTGTATGATTTGTTTGCAAAACGCCAACAACCGCTACCAACCGCAAAAGCTGCGTTTGCGGGTGGTAGCGGGGAAAACCAGTCACGCCTTAGTTTCACTTTGTTATATATATAGGTGAATGTCGATGTATTTACATCCACACATTCTTCTCTTTTTGATCACAGCTCAAGGAAATTCCAAATGGTATGTATGCATGTTCATTACTTATACTTGTGCTTGTCGTGATTGAATGCTTGTGGATCTTTAAAGTTTCACCTTATTGCTGTTAAATGAACAATCTTTGATGCTTTATGATACATCTCTTAGATCTAGAAGATGAGATAGCTGTGAAAACATTTGAAGTCAAGAAAAAGTTATTTTCTTTATAAATAATTCGTTTATGTATTGTTACCGGATGCGTATTTGCCTCGTGTTGAGACTTCAAATGTTTTCCAGGAGGAGAAGCAAAGAGCACGAGTAAAAGAGAAACTTGACAAATGCATAAAGAAACGTATAAGTATTTTTGAAGTTTTCTTGTTTACCACTCACACTACCACAACGTATTTTCTTGTTCTAACCTCAAATTTTAAATTCTCATATGCATTTTTGAAGTTACATTGGCTATATAAATGTGCAATGGGTCCTTGCCGTTCTAGATTATCACGTTACATAGTAGTTTTGTGTGTAATCATATAGAGTGATAGACATACAAACAACTATTACAAATCTCTATTATTGCTAACTCTCTTATGAATGTCTGTGTTGAGTGCTCTAGGTAGATCAAACTTGAAGAGACAAAGAAGTTGTTGGTCTCTTAATGTATATGCATTTTAGCCAAAATATATACATTTTCTTCTTGCGGTAGCTGTCTTGAAATTAACATATTCAAGATTCTGTAATTGTCTAGGTCTATGGGACTCTGATGGCAAGGTCAACTTATGAAGGGATTGAGCAAGCTGATAAGAATAAGCGACCTTTTGTATTGACAAGGGCTGGATTCATAGGGAGCCAGAGATATGCTGCAACTTGGACAGGAGATAACCTTTCAACCTGGGAGCATCTACATATGTCAATAATAACCTTTCAACCTGGGAGCATCTACATATGTCAATATCCATGGTGCTTCAGCTGGTAAGAATTTCAAGAGTTCGCTGCATCTTTATTACAACTTATGTTGACAACTTAAATTTTATACTCATGAACATGAATAACTCGTCTTTCTATTCATTAAGCTCCAATTATAAATTAATATTTTTTTCTCTTTGTAGTAGATCTAACCGCATAAATTAGTAGAATCTGGTTTTGCCACTTATTAATTAATAAAACTTAACTTTCATTCAGGGGCTGAGTGGTCAGCCCTTGTCAGGGCCAGATATCGGTGGCTTTGGAGGCAATGCAACTCCACGGCTATTTGGACGTTGGATGGGCGTTGGAGCTATGTTTCCGTTCTGTCGTGGTCATTCTGAGGCTGGCACTAACGACCATGAGCCATGGTCATTCGGAGAAGAGGTAATTCTCTTACTATAAGATATGCGTGCCATCTTGATTTTGGGATTTTTTTTCTTGTCACTTATGAACTATACCCTTTTATTTAGTGCGAGGAAGTCTGTCGTGCCGCATTGAAGAGGCGTTACCAACTCTTACCACATTTTTACACCGTATTTTACATTGCGCATACAACTGGTGCTCCAGTTGCCGCTCCAATCTTTTTCGCTGGTAGGTTTGTGTAACATATTGTATTCCATCTCTTGAATTTTTTCACTTATCTATTAGGCTCTCTTTCTCTATCGTGTTTTCATAAATGCAGATCCGAACGATGCTGCACTAAGGACTGTTGAAAACGCCTTTCTTTTGGGTCCACTTCTCATATATGCAAGGTTTTCTTCTTGATGTACTGTTTAACGCTGTGAAGTGAATTATTGGAACAAGTGATCAGATCTCTGGGCATAACGATTAACAACTTATGAGGTGTTTCACAACTGAATAACAAACTGTCATCATAATTTATTTTTCTTTTTAAGTCATTTACTGTAGAAGCTTTGAAGGAAAATGTTGTTTATTCATTCTTGGGAGCTGTTTAGTAGTTTCATTGCCAACCATATATACTCATCAAGTTGTCTTTGGTTTGTTCTATCATTTTCTAGCATAATAAATGATCAGGGATCACATCAGTTGCATCACATATTGCCCAAAGGAACTTGGTTGAGGTTTGATTTGAAGATTCACATCCGGTATGGTTGCTGATAGTTCTATCTCTTCTCCTTTCTTTGGCAATAGATATGGTTGGCAGATGAGAAGGAGAGATGTGTCTTTGGGCAATATATATGAAGATGCGGTTAAATTAGTAGATCTAACCGCATAAATTAGTAGAATATGGTCTTTGGGCAATATATATATGAAGATGTCTTAACATTAATATGCTTGGAATAAAAATTAGTTTATATATCAATCATTTTAAGAAGATGGAAAGCAAACTCTTTGCTTAGGCCATGAAAATAGGTGGAGACAATTTATAATTAGCACTCTACAAACAACCCCTAAACTCGAGGTTAAGACACCAATTCATTAATACACAATTCATAATTTTAGATCTTCAATAATAATACTATATAGTTTTTATTTAATTTTTCTTTTTCTTTAATAAATATGTTTCCATCCGGCAAAATCACTGAGAATAATTTTTTTTTCTTCCCTCTATTTTTTTTCCTTCTTCCTCAGCTCTTTGAATTCGAATCTTGATCTCTGTGAAGACTCTGATTGAAAAGAAGTCACTTTGCCACATGTCACTTGCACAGTACAGAACTTCTTAGAAAATTTGAGACATTTGATTGGTCGATTTTTTGGAATTTCTTTATCATTTTTTTAATTCATCGATCCCACTATAATAGGAAAGTACCATTGAATACTAATTGCAAGAGAAAACATAATTTAATGACCATTACATCACTTTCCAAATGACTTATATAATTAGTTAATAAATTATTTGCGCAAGAATATTAGTTAATACATGTAATAATTAGTTTCCTTATAACAATTAAATCACTTGTGTAAGAATATTAGTTGATACATGTAATAATTAGTTTCCTTATTACAAATAAATAACGTGCACAAGAATAATCATATCATATGAATATCATTTTATGAAAATACTAATTTAATATATTCCTTTAAACGCTTTCATTATTTATTGTATGAATATTATTTTGGCGTCATTAATCTGAGAACATTCACTTTGTATATATATAGGTGAATCTGGATGTATTTACACCCACACATTCTTCTCTTTTGATCGCACAACGACAATGGTGCGAGCCAAGAAAACATTGTTTCTTTTGTTAGAGAATACAAAATGGTGGGTAATAGAGTATATCAAGCTTATGTTAAAATTGTGCTAAAATTGCAATTTCCCCATGCTTTTATTATGTTTTAAAGAGAAAACTATTTTAAAAATATCAAGCTTATTTGTTTTTGTGAAATTTTTTTGGTGGTACCGCTACAACCAATATGTTGTGGATACGAATATAAAAGAGAATGGGGAAAAGAGGTAATAAAGAGCTCTTTAAAACAGTAATAATCTCTTTAATCTTCTTGATATCTTTAACGGTGTGGTGTTGTGATATACATTCAAAGATTGGGTGGATCTACGGTTCTGTCACGGAAGATATCCTTACGCGTTTCAAGATGCATTCACATGGCTGGAGGTCTGTTTATTGTACACCGAAGATACCAGCTTTCAAAGAATCAGCTCCCATTAATCTCTCTGATCGTCTTCATCAAGTTCTTCGGTGGGCGCTTGGTTCTGTTGAGATTTTCATGAGCACTTAGAATAGTTTCTTATTATTCTCCTAAACCTCATAACCACAAAAGCTCACCCAATGGTACGTTCTTTTCAATCTCGAAAAGGTTAAGGCTTTCAATGTTTATTCTATCATCTTCATCTCTAGGCTTTAGCGCTTATTCTATATACAAAAGAATGTACTGTAATTTAAAATTTGTTTTTTTTTGTTTGGTTCTGGAAAGGGTTTTGGAGTGATGGGGTCCCTTGTTCGTGAATGGGTTGGGTTTCAAAAATTTCCAGCAGCTACCCAAGAAAAGTTAATTGAATTTTTCGCCAAATTGAAGCAAAAGGTTTCTTCTTCTTTTTATTAGTTTTATGTTTCTGTGCACTCTTTGTGAGATAAGGGTTGTGTAATTGCAGGATATGAACTCTTTGACAGTTGTTGTTATGGGCAAAGGCGGTGTGGGAAAATCATCCACTGTCAACTCTCTTATTGGTGAACAAGTTGTTCATGTCAGTCCCTTCCAGGTGCGTATTTAGTTTCCCTAAAGTCTCACATGAACTGCAACTGAGATTAAGAAAGTGCAGTCATTTTTCAAATTTTCAGGCAGAAGGTTTCAGGCCAGTAATGGTTTCAAGAACAATGGGAGGCTTCACTATTAACATGACTGACACCCCTGGTCTTGTGGAAGCTGGATACGTCAATCACCAAGCTCTCGAGTTAATCAAAGGGTCAGAAATTAGTATTATTTTGAGAAGATCACTGTGTTTATGTTTTTATTGTCTCACAAGCTCTTCATTGATGCGATTAAATTTGCATGTTGCATATGAGAGCTTATGTCATTCGTTTGTGATTAATTGAGCTAAATAAAATTGAGCAAAAACAGATTCAAATGGATTATGGATGAGCAAAAGAGAAGTCAAATGGATGTTGCAGATGGTAACATTCCTAAGACCAACATTTGAAGCAATAATGGAAGTCAAAGAGATGTTTCCAGCTGATCCATGAGACCAACATTTTCATGTGCCTGATGGCTTCACTATTAACATTATTGACACCCCTGGTCTTCTGGAAGCTGGATACGTCAATCACCAAGATCTCGAATTAATCAAAGGGTCAGACATTAGTATTCTTCTGAGAAGATCATTGTGTTTATGTTTTTATTGTCTCACAAGCTCTTCATTGATGTAATTACATTTGCATGTTGCATATGAGAGCTTATGTCATTCGTTTGTGATTAATTGAGCTAAATAGGAAGTAGATTAAAAATGTGAATGTGCTTAACTTTTTTTATTTGCTCAATTAGGTTTATTGCGCAGCTGAAGTTGCCAGGTTGGGTCTTTTGTCGGGATTTTGGGTGCAAGTTTCTTGTGAACAGAACCATAGATGTGTTGCTATATGTTGATCGTCTGGATGTGTATAGAGTGGATGAGCTAGACAAAGCAAGTTGTTCAAGCAATCATCCAAAGCTTTGGAAAAGAGATATGGTGCAAAACCTTGCTTGTGTTGACTCATGCTCAGTTCTCCCCACCCGATGACCTTTCCTATGAAACTTTTTGTTCCAAGAGATCAGATTCTCTTCTCAAAACTATCTGCGCTGGTTCCAAGATGGGAAAGCAACAGTTTGAGGTATGGCTTTACAATAGTATTTACCATATGTTTGGAAAAGAATCAGTTATAATGCTTCATTCTTCTATTGGCTTGTAGGATTCTGCAATTGAGGTTGTAAATGAGGAGAACAGTGGGAGATGCAGCAAGAATGACAAGGAAGAAAAGGTTTGTTGAATCTCTGACTTTAACTAATTTTGTAGACTGTTGAAAATTCTCTTATGTGCTCTCTCTTTCTCTCGGGTTAGGCATTACCGAATGGTGAAGCGTGGATCCCGAACTTGGTTAAGGCGATAACGGATGAAGCAACAAATCAGAAGAAAGCGATTCATGTAGACAAGAAGATGGTAGATGGATCTTACTCTGATGATAAAGGAAAGAAACTCATCCCTCTTATTTTCGCCGCTCAGGTAAAAAATAACACACATCATCCACTCTTAGAGACACCAATTCGATTTTGCTGTCTTTTCCAACTTTGCTAAACAAACTTTTCTTTACTATTTTTTTGTAGTACTTTGCCCTTAAGATGATCCAAGGAGCTATCAGAAATGACATCAAGATAAGTGGAAAGCCACTTTAAGAGCTCTGTTTTATTGTGAGAAGAGTTTTTATTTTTTCTTATTTTCGGCTTTATGTTGCTGGTGTTATATCTTGAGATTTGTTCGAATCATTTACATCCTCTTTGTCTCTAAGTTTTTGTTGTCTTCTTCCTCTGTGTCCGACTAACCAACCAACATACTTGTTATACTTGATATAATTTATGGATAATACTTTCAATTTTATTATATTTTCTTTTAATATGTCTACATAAACTTTTCGAAAAAATAAAACATAATAATATTTTTATCTAAAATAAAGACTTACAACACATATACAATATAATTCTAATTAGTGATAATATAAAATATGTTACTTATAAAACTATACACTATTAATTCCAGATTTCGAAAATAAAATATTTTATTAAACAGAAAAATTATTTTGGGACGTTGCAATTATGCATACCGGAACGACTACCTCTTGATATTGAAGTTACTTTGTTCGATCTCGTCTGTGTAAAATATCAAGTACCAACATTTTCCTGTGCCTGATGCTTTCTCCCAAAGACGGTGATCTTATGATATGAAATCCGTTACTACTAAAACTTTGTACTACTTAATCCATAATTTGAATCTATTTATGCCCGCACAGGGTGCGGACCGGTCACCTAGTATATATTATCTAAGGATATAATTAATATTTCCAAATCCCAATAGAGATGCATGACCTCTACTATAAATATAGGTTTCTTAAAAACTAAAGAGATTACGCAAATGCGTCCATCTACAGAGCTCGCAAATTCTACAGCCGCCAAGATAAGAATTCACACCTAGAAGATAATCTTCATCGACATGCCTATAACAGGCAAACCTTGCGATTAATATCAACCAGATAAAGCTCTATGCTCATTGTAGCAAGTCTACAACTCTACTTACTGGTTCAGGCCATGATCTTCTGCTTATAAACATGAATACTCTATGCTTACTGTAGCATATCGACAAGACTACTATCTGTTTCGGCTATGTGCCCTCTATAACAGATGACTCATATTAACTACAGAGCCATGTGTTCACAAGTCCATGTGCCCACTATACATGTGCCCACTAGGCTACGTTCCCACCAGGCTATGTACCCATCTAGGTTACACGCCTCCAATAAAATGAACTACGAATGGCTTGATCCCTCACTGCCGGGTACGTAGGCAATCCCTAGTAAGGGATGAAACTATAAATCCAGACACCTTCCATGGTTTCACGACTCAGAGCCCAGAAGATACCTTTGGAAGCAGGAACCTTCAACTATATAGCAGGAAGACCATGCGGTCTTCACTATATATAGGCAGCTCCTCCCTAACGATCCATCTATCCTGCTGCTACCAAGTTATTCATGCCATATACTGATCCATACCCATATGGAAGTAATCTTTACGCAGGGTTTCCCGGTTTATAAACAATTGAAGCAGGATAATGCACTACAACGACATGTCTCCTTATGTTTATCATTCCGTAGAGCTGAACACGAATCACATACACAAAAAATACGGGAAATCGGCCAATTCCTACATCAACAGGGGCCAGCGGTCCTGATCAGTACATAAACACGTTACCTGTGCGAAAACATACATCAACTAGTACAAAATTCAATTTCCATACATGAACTTTCAAAATTTGGTTTTAACATACATTGACTTAATTTCTGTTAGTCAAACGTTAAGTTTCGTTAATATGTAACATGAAATCGGTCAATTCCTACATCAACAATGACCAACAATCACAATCAATACATAAACACATCACATGTGCGAAAGCATACATCAACTATTACAAATTTCAATTCAATACATGAACTTCTGAAATTTGATTTTAATATACATTGATCTCATTTCACTTGTCAAATATTACCGAATATAAGATGTCTGTCACATGTTAATTAAATAAGGTTTTAATTGTATTATATGGTAACTAAAATTTATTACGTGGTAATTGACTGAGAAAATAAATCATTTAGGCCAAACGATTTTGTTCTCGTGTGACTCATTAGTTAGTTTTGTTCTTTATTTATTTATTTTTTGATTTTTTGGCCAAAAAACGTAGCATAGAGAAGACAACAAATAATAAAATTGAACAGAGAGAAACGAGAATGTATAAATAGAAATTTTTCTTTTTTCTCTGTTTGATTTTGTACTGTATTGTCTTCTATGTGTTTGGTTTTTTGCCGAAAACAGTCGAAAAAAACAAAAAGTTAAAGAAAAACTAACTAATGAGTTACATGAAACAAAATAATTTGTTCCAAATGATTTATTTTTGTCAATCATTTACCACGTAATATGGTTTAGTTACCACATAATACAATAAATAACCTTACTTAATCAACACGAGACAGACAATTTATAGATTAGTGAAAATCAAGTCAATGTATGTTAAAACTAGATTACGAAAGTTCATGCATGGAATTTAAATTTTGTATTAGTTAATGTATGTTTTCGCAAAGGTGTAACGTTTATGTATTGATCGAGACAGTTGGTCCATGTTAATGTATGAATTGGCCAATTTCATGTTACATGTTAACGACAATTTAACGTTTGACAAACGGAAATTAAGTTAATGTATGTTAAAACCAAATTTTTAAAGTTCATGTATGAAAATTGAATTTCTTACTAGTTCATGTATGCTTTCGCACAGGTAACGTGTTTATGTACTGATTGGGACCGTTAGCCCCTGTTGACGAAGGAATTAGCCGATTACCCCACAAAAATACCCTAACAGTTTGGCGTTAGAAGGACGAGCTGGTTTCGGGTCTCAACCACAAATAAGATCTCTACGTGATTTTGATTCTTACTGGTTCCGGGTCTCAACTACAAATCATGCCTCTACAACCTTTGGATACAATGTTCCCAAGTAGGAGAAGTCATTACCAGCATTAATATCAGCGGGTAATCCACTAGCAATAATCAAGCAGGCCCAGACGTTACCAAAGCATCCAGGTTCACAAATATGCCCCATATGAGAAAGATGCAAGGCCCTTAAGTAGGAAACAACAGCTTTCTTCCTGATTTATGACTTCGACGAATTCTGAAAGCAAGACGAGTCAGAAGACAATTCCTAGGAATACTGCGGGCATACCAGACCACCACTAAGAGGTAAATGGAAAATCACCTTACTCTGCTTAGGTAGTAGTTCAATCCTAGACCAACTAAATAGTTAGGTGAAGAGAACGCCTTTGAAGTACTTAGCGATTTCCATAGGAATTGTCTGGTACAAGGAACAAAGACCATAGTCATAGAATAAATAAGCACATCTCAGTGGAGATGGGAATTAATAAGTTTTTGAGAGAAAATTCCTTAATAGAGCTCTCGGGAAAAGACAAGAATCAACCAAAACCAGGAGGAACCGTACCCTAATGTCAAGCGAGTCGCAACTACTGCTTCGCCTCTTGCCACAATCATGGTTTCCCACCAAAGGAGACGAAGAAAATCGTAACTCACATCAAGACGTGATGGCCATCAATTCCCTCACTTCATTGAAAGCAAAAGAAGATAGGACAATACCCGTTCCTCCTATGAGTCTTCGTAAAAAAGACTCTGACCTTACAGCAGGAAACAAGGGCCAGCTCCGGCTATCCTGCAGAAAAGGACTACGTCCAGTCCAGTGCAGAAAGAACGCCAAGAAAGAGAAAAAATAAATGCGAGTTGATGGCCTCTCACTTTGCGGGGAATCAAAATCTAACAGCTCTGCGATTACTAAATTTACCAGGAAGAGACCTCCTGCCAACTTACGAATGCTTTTACTGGCAATGTAACCTGACACACTGCTAAGGGAAACAAAGATGTGTACCTCTATAATTTCCCGAGGAAGCTAAGGCCATGCGCCTCTACAAGTTTCTAGGAATCAGAAATTTCCAATAAGGGAACCAATGATATGTGCCACTACAAGTTTCCAATAAAGTAGGTCGAAGGCCACGTGCCTTCATGAACCTCTAAGGAAGAAACAACCAAGAAAAAAAAGAAGGGCAAAATGTTAAACGTTAACCTAAAGAGCAACACACATCAACAAATCCCATCAACTTACCCAAAAAAGGGGACGAAAGATGAAGCAACGAGTTATTAAATGACATCCGTAAGGAGATGAGAGTGGCTCACCTAAGCAGGAGCAGAGAACAGCCATAAGGGTCATCAAATAACATCATGAAACGCTAAGAGTGGCTCACCTAAGAAAGAGCAGAGAACAGCCAGAATAAGTCATTAAACGACACCTACAAATGGAGGAAATCCAAGGAATATAAGCAAAGAGACATTTGTGGATGATCAACAGCAAGAATGGACATATTATGTCCTAGTATGCAGAAGAAAACACTAATCCCTGCGAAGAATCATCATAGCCATGTCAACTCCTACTATCCAAACAACGGATTCCGGCTCCAGACCCAAGTAAAGTCCCGCCTCCTTGTCAATTTTAGACTTGGGGACATATGAGAGTCAAACCCTGCTATCCAAGCCCAATGACGGAGAAGTACGTTTTCTCTACCTAATGGAACCCAAGCACGTAGAGAGTGTTGTCCCGGTGTGAGTGACATGGGTGTGTTTATTGTTCTAGCAGGTTATAAATATCCTAAACAACTAACTATCAAATTAACCCTTAATCCTAACACACAAAACAACACTCTAGCCAAGAGAGATCATGTGTAATACTTAGGGATCGAATCCACAGATAACAAGGGCACACAATAGATTTCTTATTTCTAAAGATTAAGCTAGGTGATTATATATCGGAAACAAGTAATCATTTTAAGGAAATATTCCTTATTGGAATGTGTAGATGCAATATGGAAATATGCTAATAGAGTAAATATGGAAATATGATAATAGACTAACTAGATGCAAATGTAAATATGCTAGATCCAGGGTTTTCAAGCTCAATGAATTATAGGGAATAAGAAGCACGGATATGTGAATATTCTAGAACTCAAATATTAAATATTCTGACCCTTTTAACTCCAACTCTCGTATGCGAGCAAAAGAAAGACCATCGATCGACGGCTAAGGCTTGATGTCGATCGACGGTGAAATCAGAAGAAATTGTGAACAAGATTTGATATGTTCACCAAGCTAATTAGACCAGCTCTCGCATGCACCTAACAACCTAATTCAATGGTGTCTATTCTGGCACAAAACCTACTCTCGTAGTCGTCCATGTCATACTTTCGAGATCCTAGTTAGCTACTCTAGAATGCAAGCATTAAACACAACTAAATTGATGGATATTAACTTAACCTAGCAATCCTACTTTTGGGCTAGTCCATGATTTATATAATTGAACCCTAAATCTAGTTGATAACTACTCAGACATAATCAAAGTAAAAATAATAGTCTGAATATAATGCATAGATAAAATACTGGGGTTCCAATACAAATCTCCCTAAGAAGTTATGAAACTTCTCCCCTAAATCCTAAAATTATGGTGCACACAATCTGCTACTGGCACACCGCTCCCTTTTCTGTGTAACATCAATCGATCTTGGTCATGTAACATCGGTCGATGCCAAGGTAGCGTCGTCGATCGACGAGAGTCTTGTACTTCGATTCTCTCAATGATCAGCTACGGATTCTTCTCTTTTAAATGCTCCAAAAGCTCCCAATATCTCCATATATATCCAAAACATACATGGACCTGTAAAGACCTGAAAACATAGTCTAGACACACATAATAAACCCTAAATAAGGCCTATAACATGGCCTAAAACTGGTAATAAATAGGCTATATCAACTCCACCAGACTTAACATTTTGCTTGTCCTCAAGCAAACAAGCGTGCGAAAGGGTTTTGAAAAACGAAGACTCACATAATGTCTAAGTATAACTGTCACCTTACTTTATTGCAGCCACATCCTATCAAGTCAATCACTGAGAAACTTTATATACCCTATCCTATCATAGCAACCAAATTCATTCTACCAACAACTTAGTGAATACTAGTCTGACTCACTCCCTTACTGATTTCATTTGTTTACGTAAAATAAAAGTGAAGGCTTTACCTTGGGAGAATCGATCAAAGAATATATGGACTCTTACCTCTGCAAGTATCTAAACACACATGTAGTCTTCTCTGTTTCATTTCCTCTCTCTCTTCTCACTTCTCTCAGTCAATGTCTCCCTTCTTTTGAGGGTATCATTTTATTTTATTTTTATTGACTGAGACATTTGGACAGGCTTCCCTGAATCAAGTCCTAATAGTTTTTGCCACCATATCCTGTTCACTTCTTTTTAACATTTATCTCTTTCTAGGATCATATGAATCAAGCTTTAATAGTTGTAGCCACCAAATCCTGTTGACTCCTTTTTTTTAATCTGAAGGGGAGAGAGATGGGAATCATAAGCACACATACTTTTACCTTCTAGACTTGCAGAAGGAATCTGATCCAGTGTATACTAAATCCCAAAGCAAGCTGGTAATGTCAGGATTGGTGTTGGAAATCAGCTTTGGTTCCTTCAAACTTTCTAAGCAAGTGTGATATAGTGGCATGATGATCCACTTTGGTATCTCTAGTAATCTCTGCAAACAACCTTCTAAGAATGATACTAAAGTGTGGTTAGTCAATAGTAAGTCTTGATCATAGTCCTCTTCTTGACTCAATAAAAACTTTTTGAAAAATGTATATATATATATATAGTAAATAAAACTGAAAAAAAAATATCAAATAGCATTAGCAAACCTCCCCGAGACATAAATTACATTGTCCCCGGTGTAATCCACCCCGGATTAGTTAGGAAAAATTCAAATCATAAGTAAATAGCTTAAGTAGAAAACTTGATACCTCTCTCTGTAAGAGAGTGTCGACGATGGTAGGCGGGTGTGGTCGATCGATGGTCATGATCCAACTTTGACTGATGATGCCTCTATGGTGTTGATCGATGGAAACTCCAATAGTCTGTAAAAACAAAGTAAAACTCGAAAATAAGTAGTATTATAAGTAAAAACTAAATAAAACTTACGAAACAGTGGGTTGCCTCTCACTCAGCACTTGGTTATAGTCTTAAGCTTGACGTATTGAAATTTATGACTAGAATGCAGGTGGATCAACACTTGGAAAACAAGTGTCTACATCTTATTTGCTCTTCTAAAACAATGTACCAAGAAATTTTCTCATTGCTTCATCTCCTATGGCTTTCTCATTCTTTATGATCTCCTTAGTAACCTCCACTGAATGCATTCTCCTTTGTAGATTCTCAATATTGTGTTGTAGCATTCTAAGTCTGACAGATGTAGTCTCTGATATATCCTTCAATTGCTGAGAAATATATTCTTTCATCAGGCTCGAGAAAAAACAATCCCATTGAACTTGTCTTCTAATTGTTTTTCTACTGCGTACTTCTGTCTGTGGAAATCAGTATCGATCGATGGCATGATAATGTCGTCGATCGCTGTCACTGTCCACTCGCATGTTGTCTTTGAACAATATCCAAAATCTTTCTTCATCTCATCCATGCGTGTAGTCAAACCGGTGAGGCACTTGTCTATAGGATAGTAGACATCATCAAGCCTCTTGTAGAAATCATCCAATGACATCTCTTGCGTTTTGTAGATCTCATGCAAAATATCGTCAATCTCTGCTCTGCTGTATGTCTTTTGTTTCTTCCTAGATATAGCAATCTTTGATGCATGTTCTGGTAAACATATGTAGCTCAGCTGAAACATAGTAGCTCTCTCTAGAACTGCTTTGATGTCTTCTTCTTGCATATTAACAACTCTTCTGTCTATAGCTCGTGCATTACCATTCTCATATCTGTAGATGTCATACTCATCTTTTTTCTCCCATTGGAAAATTCTTCTGCCAATGGCGTCATAAGCTATTTGTCTATGCTCTACGCGATCGTCTATCAGTAGTGGGTTTATCCAACCGATTGATCCTGGGTTTTCTGAACTAAAGTGGTTAGATGTACAGAACTCATGAACTCTAGGAGTTGGTGGTATCGATCGATGCATGCTTGTTGTCATCGATCGATGTTTAATTGCGGATAGGCTCGTGCTTCTGCTCCTTGCTGTCGATTGATGCTGGTACCTGTGCGTCGATCGATGGCCGTTGATGTTGTCCAAATAAATTTCCTGATCCATTAACCATAACAAGGCCGTCTGCTACATCCTCCTTAGGTAGATTTAGAATTCTCCCATAAAGATCTCTTGCACGTCCTTCTGTATCTCTGAAAATTCCAAACTCATCTGGTCTGAGATAACCATCTTCTGTATCTTCTGCTCCAAGTAATTGTTCTAGTTTTCGTTTGATGTCGTTCAATGGCCAAGATATGCCGATGATCGATGCTCGATAATCCACTTTTGCGTTCATTACCTAGCCAGCTTCTTCCAGTGCCAGTCCGCGAGACTCAATCAGTTCTTCCTATATGTAATCTGCATCTATTCTTCGTAAGCTTCATTGTATTCTTGGCATGCCTGATGGGTGTCGATGGATGGTATAATGTTACCGTCGATCAATTCTCGATAATCAGATTTGTGGCCAAAAAGATTTCCAGCTCCATTGGCCATTGTAAGTATATATGCCACTTCTTCCTTCGTGGCATGTAAATTTTGCCATCCATAGCTCTTGTGTGACCATCTGGATCTCTCATAATACCAAACGCATCTGGTTGTAGATAACCATATTCCCTTTTGTGTTCTGCTGTTGAATCTAGTTCGTTCTCTGCTTCATTCCTAGTATCGATTGATGGTGTATGGTTACCGTTGATTGATTTCGATTTTCCAAGTTGATGGGAAACATGAAAAACATCAGCCTCTTCCATAGCAATCCCTCGGTGGTAGGCTGGGTGGTAATCAAAATCTGCATGGTAGGTGTTGGTTGGTTCTGAAGTTTGAGTGTCGATCGACCTTATAGTGTTGGTGTCGGTCGATTGTTGAATTGTAAGTCCGTCGATCGATGGTATGGGTTGGGTATCGATCGATGCTCCTTCTTCCAATTCCTCATTGAACTCGTAATCACATAAGCATGTGGCCACAAGATCTGCATCATTAGACAATTAAATCAGAGTAGCCTTGTTCTTATTCTTAACAGGTTCATAAAAAATGTTTTGATCAATTAGAGATAAATACAACTTATTTAACTTCAGATCGCATATAGCTCCCACAGTAGCCATGAATGCTCTCCCAAGTAGTAGCGAAGAGTTCCAATCTATCATGATTTCCATCACATGGAAGTCAATTGGGACTAAGGTATTGTTGGTCTTCACTAGGAACATCTTTTACCATCCCTCATGAGTTCACTCTTGAGCAGTCTACGAAAGTGAAATAATCGTTGGAGGGTTCCACTTTCAGGTTCAGTTCCTCTGCCATAGACTTTGGCATAATTCTCACTGATGATCCAGTGTCACAAGGGCGTTGGGATATTTGTTTCCTTTGATGAAGCATGGAACCACGAATTTTCCAGGATCACTTTTCTTCTTCAATAGGGTCCTCTGCTTCATCTTCTCTCTAATGTGATTGAACATTATCTCTATATCATCATTGTCTCCTTGTTTCCCTGAAAAACATCCACAATATGTGAGTATAATAAGCTTCATCAAAACAAATATCTAGAGGAATTTTAAAAACTCTTTAGCAAAGCTATCCATCTCCTTTTCATTGGCTTCTCTGCGTTGATGTTTGGGGATCTTTTGTCTCCTCTTTGAGTGTCCCTCATCTTCTCTATCAAGATCCATAGCTTCAGCTGTGTTTGTATTATGTTCTGAAACTATCACGTTCAGACGTACAATCAAACTTGCATTGAGGTTCGGTATTCGAGCTAGGTTTCTCTCCTGTCAATCGATGCTGAGGGTGTATTGTCAATCGATTCTTCTATCACTCTGTCGATCGATGTCACAAGTCTGGTGTCGATCAATGTTACTCGATTCACATGAAGCCACTGATTCTGTACGCTTCACCGTGGATTGATTCACATTGATTGGTGTCAATCGGTGCGAATGAGAAGTGCCGAGTGACATAGAATTTTCCACACGAAAATCACTGTCTTGGGGCTTCTCTCTCTTGACTTCCTACCAGAAATCATCATCAATCAATGCATTGACGTGGTGCTTTTCTCAAGCCTCTATTTTCTCCTTAATCAAGCTCTCATGCCTCTTAATGGTCTCACTTATTTGCATCACTTGATTCTCCAATTTCTTCACATGAGTAATGAGGTTTTCTAACTTGGTACTGAGGTTGAGGGACAAACCATCTATCTTTCCATTGAAATCCACAGTCATCTTCTGTTGTCCCTCTAAAACTCTGTCAACCATTGCTTCAATCTTGCTTTCCTGACCTTCTGGAGGAGGATTCTGGTAGTAGGAAGATCCATAAGTCATGTTGTTGTTGAAGGCCCTTCGCTGTGAACTCTGATTAAAGTTACTCCTTTGACCAGTACCATAGGAGTTACTGTTGAAACCTCGATTTCCTTGTCTCTGGAAACAATTCTCATCAATGTAGTTCACATCCTCTTCTTCAATCTCATCTTCTCGAGACTCAATTGCATCTACTTCTGTAAAAGTAACTTGCTTCTTGAGAAATTTCTGAACACCATCCAGTTTTGCTTTGACCTCTTCAATCTGCTCCTTGCTCAGAGCTGGAGCTGATTTCCTTCTCTCAAAATCTGTGTACTTGGTACTGTTGCTAGATGCCAGATTCTCAATCAATTTTTTAGATTCGTAAGGGCTCATGGTGCTGAAATTTCCCTCACTAGTTGTGTCCGAAGCCATCTGATAATGTAATCCAATACCTCTGAAGAAATTGCTAAGAAGCTGCACTTCGTTGAACCTGGGATGTGGACAGTTTCTCTG
The DNA here is from genome assembly GCA_905132765.1 of Moricandia arvensis. Lineage (NCBI taxonomy): Eukaryota > Viridiplantae > Streptophyta > Magnoliopsida > Brassicales > Brassicaceae > Moricandia > Moricandia arvensis. The sequence goes on along the minus strand of CAJHQP010002965.1, from coordinate 9,134 downwards.
GTATGACTTGAATCTGATCCATGAGTGTCAGAAAGACTCTGAAGGTTCTTGTGAAAAAGTAGTAATCTTGCTCCTCAGATCTTCTTCTCTCGTAACATCAAAGAAGTTACACAAGAAAGCGTTCTTGATGTCAGTCCAGGATGTCAGAGATCCTGGTGGTAGTTGCTTAAGCCAATACGAAGCTTCTCCAGCAAGTGAGTACTTGAAGATCTTACAGAAAAGATAGTCCTCAAGGACTCCATTGGCTTTAATAACAGTCACTTGATCCTCAAATCGTTCCAGATGATTCATAGGATGCTCATGTCGCAACCCATGGAAAGGCGTATGCGGTACAAGTCCGAAGAAAGTGGGCTTGATCTCAAATCATTTCTCTGAAAAGCTGGAGGACCAATAGCGGATCTGTTGGTGTAGAACTGGTCAGGACGGTTGTAGTCAGCCAGCGTTCTCTGAGCAGCTTGGGCGTTAGCTTCCGGTTGAGCTAATGCGGCGTCTGCTTTTGCTTCTGCATCAGGGATTACAACCCCTTGATCGTCTATCCGTTGACCTGCTGCATTACGCTGATGACTGTTGAGGTCATGCAAGTCTCCGTTCTCATTCGAAACCACTACAATAGGCGCAACCATCTGAACTTGTCTGCTACCGCCGATCGATGCGGGTGAGATGTTGTCGATCGATGATGAGTGATCAATGTCGGCCGATGCTAAAGTTCTGATGTCGGTCGATGCTGTCCGTAAAGAAGTGTTAGTCGACGCTAAGTAGATACCGTCAATCGTTGCTTGTCGTCTTTCTTTGCGGATCGTACGTTTGAGTTTCTGTGGGTATGAGAATAGTAATTCTTGTCCTTTATTACTCTTTGTACTCTTTTGCATGCACTTGAAAAAACAAGGAAAGGGAAAATTTAGTAACTTGAAAGTAAAAACAAACCTAGACTAAATCCTAGAAATTAAATATAATGGCGATCAATGATCTCCGACAATGGCGCCAAATTTGTCATGGGTGTGTTTATTGTTCTAGCAGGGTATAAAATACCTTAAACAATTAACTATCAAATTAACCCTTAATCCTAACACACAAGACAATACTCTTGCCAAGAGAGATCAGGTGTAGTACTTAGGGATCGACTCCACAAAGAAAAATGACACACAATAGATTTCTTATTTCTAAAGATTAAGGTAGGTAATTATATACATCGGTAACAAGTAATTAATTTAAAAAATGTTCCTTATTCGAAGGTATAGATGCAATATGAAAATATGCTAATAGTATAAATATGAAAATATGATAATAGAATATTTAGATGCAAATGTAAATATGCTAGATCTAGGGTTTTCAAGCACAATGAATTATAAGGAATAAGAAGAACGGATATGTGAATATTCTAAAACTCAAATATTAACTATTCTGACACTTTTAACTCCAACTCTTGTATGCGAGCAAAAGGAAAGACCATCGATCGACGATTAGACCTGATGTCGATCACGGTGAAATCAGAAGGAAGTGTAAATGAGATTTGATATGTTCACCAAGCTAATTAGACCAGCTCTCGCATGCGCCTAACAACCTAGTTCAATGGAGTTTATTCTGGCAAATAACCTACTCTCGTAGTCGTCCTTGTCCTACTTTCGAGATCCTAGTTAGCTACTCTAGAATGCAAGCATTAAGCACAACTCAATTGATGGATATTAACTTAACCTAGCAATCCTACTTTTGGGTTAATCGATGATACTATCATTCAACCCTAAATCTAGTTGATAACTACTCATACATAATCAAAGTAAGAATAATAGTCTGAATATAATGTATAGATAAAATAATGGGGTTCCAATACAAATCTTGAATCTTCTCCCAAAACTTAAAACTATAATGGAATGATGGTGCACACAATCTTCCACTAAGACACCGCTCCCTATTATGTGTAATACATAAAGTATAAATATAAAACCCTAAAATATAGGTCAAAACGCGTCCAGGAATAATCTTGTAATCTTGTGTCTTGTCTCTAACTTAGGCTTGAATCGGTTGTCTACGATTTGGACGTCGATCGATGGCAGATGTGCAACATCGATCGATCTTGGTCATGTAACATCGGTCAACGCCAATGTAGTGTCGTCGATCGACTAGAGTCTTGTACTTCGACTCTTTCAATGATCAGCTACAGATTCTTCTCTTCTAAATCTTCCAAAATCTCGAAATATCTCCATATATCTCCAAAACGTACTTGGACCTGTAAAGACCTTAAAACATAGCCTAGACACACATAATAAACCCTAAATAGAGCATATACATGGACTAAACTGGTAATAAATAGGCTATATCAGTGAGAAGAAAGAAGCAATCAGTATCATGTGTACTACATCAACACAAAGACTCGATACACTCATCCAGAAAAGCTAACCCTCCATCAGTCCTAGCAGCCATGAAGTTACGACTTTACTTCCAGGCTCATCCGTGGGTGGTGGTAGTATCACTGTTTTGAAAATTAATGCTCCATAAGCCAAAGGTACTATGGAAAATAGCCAAGTAGGCAGAAGAGCTCTCAACATCCCACAACCTCTCGATTTTCAAGAGGATAGACCCCAGAACCTACGGTTTTTTAAGAAGATAAATCCATGACCTCTGGGTTTCAACATGGTAAATCCTAGAACCTTCGGGTTTCAAGAAGATATATTCACGATTTTGGAATGCTGGAATAGAAAGCCTTGAAACCAACTGAGAATATCTGAGAGTGCAGGACCAAGCGTCCCACAAGGTTTCGGCGACCGAGAATCTGCATCATAGAACTTGAAGACATTCTGAACGGCCAACATTCAATCGACATCGAGAGTGGTCCACCTCCGGGGGACAGAGTACGATGCCGCATAGAGTCGATACAGCCTCCAGGTTTAAGACATCCAATAAGAATTCAGCTTTGGGTCATGAAAAGGCAATCATTAGAACTTTCGGGTTCTCAAGGACAATACCTATGAATCCTCCTGGATCAAGTTTCAATTCCTTAGAAGTTTAGGGTTCTCAAGGATAAGATCTACTAGTCCTCTTGGATCATAGCACTAATTCCTTCGAACCTCAGGGTTCCAAAGGATACATCTACGCGTATTCCAGGATCAGAACATGAAGCCCTTCAAAACTCCAAATTCCAAATAAGTGTCGACAGAAACTCCAGATTCTTATTTGAAATGCTTTGATTCTTCAGGATAATACGGCGAAGACTCAGCCTCCACGCTTCAACTAACTGTCTCATTCTTCCTGAAAAAGGAAAGAGAAGACGCATATTCTTCACTCGACTTCTACCTAGTACATAAATTCTCATGCTAGAGTCAAGGTACGTCCCCAAAAGATCAAGCAGAAAGATAAAACAAGAAAGCAAGAAAATCATTCTCCAGCCTATACCTAATCTTGGGCATAGAACCAAGAAATACCAAGTACTCATTGAAGTAAATCAAAAGTTCGCTTTCTTGATCCGGCCATGTGCCATTAGAATCTGGCAAACATGTGTCTACATGCCACCAAGGGCATGCCCTAAAAAGAGGGATCTTCTTAATCACCGTAATGTGAATCCGAGATCAAGAATCCCTACTTTCGGACGGGGCATCAGAACACTTATGGCATATTCCAACGGATACACATGATCTTCATCAACTAGACGAAGAAGTATACCCATTTTAGAATTATACTACATGGAATTCCTCGTCTAGGCTAGGAACCATTAGCTAATGAAAGGAAATCAAGTACCCACTGAAGTACATCAATGATTCCTTTCAGTGATCAAGAAACCCGCCACTTGAATTAGACTAGTAAAAGGCTACATGCCGTCCAGGCCCTACGCCAAGAAACAAAACTCGTCATCCCCTGAAATGCGAGAATAAATCATGGATTCTTTGAGATTAATCAATCTCATCGGGCTTATTTTGCGGCAATCGTCCTTCGACTATGTACGACTAAGATCTCCACTCCGTGTTTATACGTGGTCTAGGCCATAACAACCCAGAAATGGCATTACAGAAGCGAAGTCCTGCTCATGATAAACCTGCTGAGAAGGTATGACTCTAGTCGACCACAGTTCACATGTTATCTTCTGACTTCACCCATGAAATCAAAAGATAAGGCAAAAATAGTGTCAGGGATCATCAATCCAGGGAGTCATTACCCATGCTTCTGAGCAAGACGTCAACCTTCAGATCCATGCCTGGAGAAATCTCGGCTCAGATTCAGCTACATCCTTGCCTCTAAGGTAAAATGGAAGATTTCTACTAAATAGGATTCTTCCATATTTCAAATATGGAAGTCTCTAACCTAAATCACGACTACTAAGATCTATAAGAGGGATTACCAGACCTTATGATCTTGCACATAAGTGGAAAACCCACATATATGGCGCATGGAAAATATTTGACAAGCGCATGAATGGGCTAGCACAAGCCATAGTATGAAGTCAAATATAGTATTCATGTGTGACTAGAGCCTACTCCCATGCAAGATACAAAGAACGAAAATGCAAATTGCTACCTGATAAGCTCACACCCTTACTCTTAGGTGGGGAGCATATTACATGAGATGCAAAGTACTGCCTGAGAAGCTCACACGCTTACTCTTAGGCAGGGAGCATATTACATAACATGCAAAGTACTGCGTAAGAAGCTTACACGCTTACTCTTACGCAGGGAGCGTCGTACGAAACATGCAAATTCCTGCAACAATTTAGGAAGCATAGGTAAAACATGAGAGTACTGTATCCAAAATCAGAGTTTGCATAGGGAGCAAACCTACATACTTGCGTATAAGTGGGAAATTCACGAAAAATGATGCAAAAGGTATCCGCCTAAATCAGGAATAGGCCCATGCAAGCCTGATATGCTGTAAAAAATACTTGGTTCCTGCATAAAGGCGATGTGCCAAAACAAATGTAGGAATCCTTCGTACGAAATGTGCATATTCCTGCATTAAAACGCTACGTGCTAAATAGGATGCAGGAAGCATGAAGTACACTTGCAAAGTACTATAAACAAACCCCATGATTATGCAGAGAGAAAATTTTACAAAGTCTGGACAACGGGAGCACCCTGATTCCCTTCTTATCTAGACGTGGAAAGCAGTAAGACTGGCGCTTGAGTCACCACCCCAGGTACATTAACACCAGCACTGATCGGTAATACTGGCGATAGCCTAACCCTTGTCAGGGTCGAAGTCACACCAACACATGAAAATTTGACATTTTCTTTTCTGCATGAGGCAGAGTGCAGCACCTTAATATATAGATAGTGTCCTACTTCTTAGTGGCATAGTGCAATATCTAAACCGACGTTGATAGTGGCCTACTTCCGACTGGCAGAGTGTTAACGTCTAAATCAATGTTAATAATGGCTTACTTCCGAGTGGCAGAGTGAAACATCTAAATCGACGTTGATAGTGGTCTACTTCCGGGTGGCAGAGTGAAACATCTAAAATCAACGTTGATATTGGTCTACTTCTGAGTGGCAGAGTGAAACATCTAAATCGATGTTGATAGTGGCCTACTTCCGAGTGGGAAGAGTGCGACATCTAAACCGACATTGATATTGGCTTACCTACAAGGCAGAGTGCAGTGTCGTATACAATTAACAGCTTACTCACGGGATCAAATATTGATATAACATCCTAAACCTCCATGTTCAATGTAAAGGATAACGCCATAAGACCTCCAGGTCCCAAAGAGCTATGTGCTAAAGCTCTAGGTTTAATGAATGCTACTTCCTCAAACTCCGAGTTCCGTGAGAATGCATCCTCTACATACCAGGTTCTTAGAAGAAAATCCATAAAACCTACCGGGTTCCTGGAACGAAATTCCATCCAACTTCGGGTTCCTGGACGAAAGTCCATTCCAACGTACGGGTTCTTGGACGAAAAGTCCATCCAAACTCCAGGTTCCTAAGAAGAAAGTTTATACAACCTCCAGGTTACATAGAACCCATTGTACCTGAACCTACGGGTTCTAGGAATGATATAACTTCTAAACCTTCAGATTTTTAGGACCCTCCGGGTTCCAGAGAAAAAATGTATGTAAAACCTCATGATTCAGAAGAGACGTGTCGTAATATCCCAAATGCTTTCAAAATGAAATATTTTGAATCTGCAAGAATACCTCATGATAAAGCATGATACAAGGTCATCCAAACATCTGATGGTAGCCTACATTCAGGGGCAGATTTGCAAATGTGATGATAATCAGTTGAGAAGTGCACCATGAAATAAATGGCAGAGTTCAAAGAAAGTTCTCACCTTATCTATCCAAGAGGGATACTAATGCCCACATAAAAGACAAACATGTCCAAGAATCCATGTGGAACCGAAATCCCACACTGTCAAATTTTTCCGTAAATTAAGGAAAGCCCAAGAAGAACCCGACTTTCCCAGAGGTCCGCGGAATTTTCTGCGTCAAACCAGTACGAAATGAAGAAGAAGAAGATTAAAAAATATCGATTAGTAAGTTTCATATAGGCGTTTTATTGTATTACCAAGAACAAAGCTACAGGAATTTTCTGAAAGAACAAACAACAGAGTAGAATCTAAGCTAACAACAGAAGAAATTTTAGAAACAACAGATGGAAGAAGAATCTAAGTAAATTTTCGAGTAAATGCAGCCGCCTATATTCTAAATTCTTTTAACATAACAGAGTTATTCTAGGTCTAAATCTTCTGGATCCCCTTTCGCCACTAGCCTTAGCTCTCCTTATATATGCCTTCTGGGTCAGTTCACTCTCCCTTTTTTTCCCCCTAGGTCAAGTTTATGCCTTCGTGGAAACATTCCTTTTTATCTCGATCTTCATTATTATCTTGGAAACTTGACATTTATCTACCAATTTCCGCGAGATTTATCTTCTTCTCAGAGTAAGGAACTACGCCATCCATAACTATTGTTGGGCTCAATTTTGTATGAAATCGCCAAGTGGGTCTCTTATTCCCCGGTTCTACGGCCTCCTTTGGGCCGTATTTCGAACTTAAACGTTTTTTTACGATTCTTCCGAAAGAACGTTTAATGACTACCGACGCGCCTTTAGCTTAGGAAATCACACTTCTTGCATAGTTTAGACGCACTGTGGGTGTTGAGTTTAATCCGGTTGTCGTTTATTACGGTAAACATGAACTTTCATTCCGGGAAAATGAGTCCTCGCGGATTTTTTATCGTAAAGTCACAACGATAAATCCGTTCGAGACAAAATGAGAGGTAGGTCCGCCGACGTGGTCATTCAACAGACCAGCATAAGATCTGGTTTATGTTCGGTCCAACACTTTCCAACGAGCGGGCGAGTTGACCATCTCTGCTTTGTCCAACTCGATGAATGGGCGAGTTGGACTGTGTGTGTCGGGTCAACTCTCCCTGAACAGGCGAGTTGGACTACTATGTTCGGCCAAACTCGCCGAACGTGCAAGTTGAACATCTTGCTTGGTCCAACTCGTCCCGTTCGACGAGTTCGATTATGTGTTCGGTCCAACTTACTATGAACGAGCCCGCGAACGTTTGGAACGCTTGTTTGGTCTCGTACTCATGTTTCTCATACGAGTTCCTTGCTTGAGAACTTTTTTCGAGATTGTGACGAGAAAGCTTTTGTACTGAAAAATCAAATTTAGCGTTGATTTCGACGATAACCATTTTTTTACCCCCAATAGTTAGCCCCCCCAATCGCAAGTTTCAAGCACGATTCTTGCGGGTGAGTGATCGGCGTTAATCGGAATCTGCATTCAAAATTAATTTTTCTTTTCGAGAAGTTTTTCTCCCGATTATTTTTAATAGCGGAAAAATTCCTTCAATTTTGTTTCTTTTATAAGTATTGAGCTTCCACTCTTAATCCTTCATTCTCTCAACTTTTCAAAATCCTCTTTGCACTCTCTCTTAGAAAATTCTCTCCCCACCAATATGTCTTCTTCTAGCAACGCTCAGAAGAGTTGTGATGTCGAGATGAGAATACCGTCGGTGCGAGTTCGTCGGACCTTCCTGCTGCTGGAGCTGTCTTCAGCTCACACGCGCAGAGTTTCTTTCTTTCAGAGTTAGTTGGCTCGTCACGAGGCTGAGATATTGTGACACCCACATGCGGTGTGTCTCCGAGACCTGCGACTCGGTGCTGATTCCTTGCATTCTTAGTTCCCCTATGTACGTGATGCCTGTTCTCTGCAAGAGATTGAGGGAGTGGTCGCCAAGGATGTGTCCTCCTTTGGCACCTCGCGAGTGTCAAAGTTCAGACATCGAATTCCCTCTTTCGTGAGGACTCCGGTTCATGTCATCGATGTTGAACCGGTTCACGATTTGATGACCTCCTCCCCCAGTCAAGAGAGTCAACCATCTTAGGGTTGCCTTCTCCTAGCACTGATTTCGGTCTGCTGCGCCGAGAAAGTCGCAAGAAGGCCTGTGCGTCAAGACTACAACGCAGGCTATGAATGAGGAGGTGCACAAGGATTCTGAGGCTGGCCACCTGCAACGGTACGTCATCGAGAGTTTCCAGGTAGTGCTGATGTCACGACATACGCGCAAAGGTTCGTGTTTCGATAGATAGAACCTTCTGCCCACATTCGCCTCTCTAGCACATGCTCACATGTATATGTTTCTATAGGACTGCCCCTTTTTCTTTGTTTTGAAGTGTTTTTATTCGTTGATAGATGGAATGCATCAGCGAATGGCAGGCTAGAGCTGGGCGTCCTTGCTAAGGAGTCTACCGGGGAGCTTTTCAGACTCAATGTCGTCGCAGCTATAAAGGGATAAGTTGAAGCCACATTTATCGAAGCCCGGCCATGCTCATCTCCCTCGAAGTAACTAAATTTCAGTCTTTGGATTGGTGAAGCTCGATCGGGATCTAGGGAAGACTGCGAGCTCTTTGCTTGAGGCAAAGGCGGCTAAATCCTTAAAATTGCGCTAAAGATCGTCGATCTGAGGAGTAAAGTCAAGAGAGTGGGAGGATCGACGGTTTGTGGCGCATCGAAGAGGTAAGGAAGCATGCGTTCCGAGTTCCAGACCGCTTGGCGAGGATTGCTGATTCCCTCGATTCTTTGGCGTATCGTTAACGCTAGACTGGGTCTCTTGAGCAGGCATCAAAGGAGGATGATGAGAGTGAGGTCTAGTTGTTTTACGGTGAAGCGCCTCCGTCCCACGGGCCGGACGGGAGATAATG